>OU696696.1:244310482-244610848 GCA_916050605.2 Platycheirus albimanus | reverse complement strand
TGTATGTGTGTATGTGTATGTGTATGTGTATGTGTATGTGTATGTGTATGTGTATGTGTATGTGTATGTGTATGTGTATGTGTATGTGTATGTGTATGTGTATGTGTATGTGTATGTGTATGTGTATGTGTATGTGTATGTGTATGTGTATGTGTATGTGTATGTGTATGTGTATGTGTATGTGTATGTGTATGTGTATGTGTATGTGTATGTGTATGTGTATGTGTATGTGTATGTGTATGTGTATGTGTATGTGTATGTGTATGTGTATGTTATGTGTATGTGTATGTGTATGTGTATGGTATGTGTATGTGTATGTGTATGTGTATGTGTATGTGTATGGTATGTGTATGTGTATGTGTATGTGTATGTGTATGTGTATGGTATGTGTATGTGTATGTGTATGTGTATGTGTATGTGTATGTGTATGTGTATGTGTATGGTATGTGTGTATGTGTATGTGTATGTGTATGTGTATGTGTATGTGTATGTGTATGTGTATGTGTATGTGTATGTGTATGTGTATGTGTATGTGTATGTGTATGTGTATGTGTATGTGTATGTGTATGTGTATGTGTATGTGTATGTGTATGTGTATGTGTATGTGTATGTGTATGTGTATGTGTATGTGTATGTGTATGTGTATGTGTATGTGTATGTGTATGTGTATGTGTATGTGTATGTGTATGTGTATGTGTATGTGTATGTGTATGTGTATGTTATGTGTATGTGTATGTGTATGTGTATGTGTATGTGTATGTGTATGTGTATGTGTATGTGTATGTGTATGTGTATGTGTATGTGTATGTGTATGTGTATGTGTATGTGTATGTGTATGTGTATGTGTATGTGTATGTGTATGTGTATGTGTATGTGTATGTGTATGTGTATGTGTATGTGTATGTGTATGTGTATGTGTATGTGTATGTGTATGTGTATGTGTATGTGTATGTGTATGTGTATGTGTATGTGTATGTGTATGTGTAGTGTATGTGTATGTGTATGTGTATGTGTATGTGTATGTGTATGTGTATGTGTATGTGTATGTGTATGTGTATGTGTATGTGTATGTGTATGTGTATGTGTATGTGTATGTGTATGTGTATGTGTATGTGTATGTGTATGTGTATGTGTATGGGTATGTGTATGTGTATGTGTATGTGTATGTGTATGTGTATGTGTATGTGTATGTGTATGTGTATGTGTATGTGTATGTGTATGTGTATGTGTATGTGTATGTGTATGTGTATGTGTATGTGTATGTGTATGTGTATGTGTATGTGTATGTGTATGTGTATGTGTATTGTGTATGTGTATGTGTATGTGTATGTGTATGTGTATGTGTATGTGTATGTGTATGTGTATGTGTATGTGTATGTGTATGTGTATGTGTATGTGTATGTGTATGTGTATGTGTATGTGTATGTGTATGTGTATGTGTATGTGTATGTGTATGTGTATGTGTATGTGTATGTGTATGTGTATGTGTATGTGTATGTGTATGTGTATGTGTATGTGTATGTGTATGTGTATGTGTATGTGTATGTGTATGTGTATGTGTATGTGTATGTGTATGTGTATGTGTATGTGTATGTGTATGTGTATGTGTATGTGTATGTGTATGTGTATGTGTATGTGTATGTGTATGTGTATGTGTATGTGTATGTGTATGTGTATGTGTATGTGTTGTGTATGTGTATGTGTATGTGTATGTGTATGTGTATGTGTATGTGTATGTGTATGTGTATGTGTATGTGTATGTGTATGTGTATGTGTATGTGTATGTGTATGTGTATGTGTATGTGTATGTGTATGTGTATGTGTATGTGTATGTGTATGTGTATGTGTATGTGTATGTGTATGTGTATGTGTATGTGTATGTGTATGTGTATGTGTATGTGTATGTGTATGTGTATGTGTATGTGTATGTGTATGTGTATGTGTATGTGTATGTGTATGTGTATGTGTATGTGTATGTGTATGTGTATGTGTATGTGTATGTGTATGTGTATGTGTATGTGTATGTGTATGTGTATGTGTATGTGTATGTGTATGTGTATGTGTATGTGTATGTGTATGTGTATGTGTATGTGTATGTGTATGTGTATGTGTATGTGTATGTGTATGTGTATGTGTATGTGTATGTGTATGTGTATGTGTATGTGTATGTGTATGTGTATGTGTATGTGTATGTGTATGTGTATGTGTATGTGTATGTGTATGTGTATGTGTATGTGTATGTGTATGTGTATGTGTATGTGTATGTGTATGTGTATGTGTATGTGTATGTGTATGTGTATGTGTATGTGTATGTGTATGTGTATGTGTATGTGTATGTGTATGTGTATGTGTATGTGTATGTGTATGTGTATGTGTATGTGTATGTGTATGTGTATGTGTATGTGTATGTGTATGTGTATGTGTATGTGTATGTGTATGTGTATGTGTATGTGTATGTGTATGTGTATGTGTATGTGTATGTGTATGTGTATGTGTATGTGTATGTGTATGTGTATGTGTATGTGTATGTGTATGTGTATGTGTATGTGTATGTGTATGTGTATGTGTATGTGTATGTGTATGTGTATGTGTATGTGTATGTGTATGTGTATGTGTATGTGTATGTGTATGTGTATGTGTATGTGTATGTGTATGTGTATGTGTATGTGTATGTGTATGTGTATGTGTATGTGTATGTGTATGTGTATGTGTATGTGTATGTGTATGTGTATGTGTATGTGTATGTGTATGTGTATGTGTATGTGTATGTGTATGTGTATGTGTATGTGTATGTGTATGTGTATGTGTATGTGTATGTGTATGTGTATGTGTATGTGTATGTGTATGTGTATGTGTATGTGTATGTGTATGTGTATGTGTATGTGTATGTGTATGTGTATGTGTATGTGTATGTGTATTATGTGTATGTGTATGTGTATGTGTATGTGTATGTGTATGTGTATGTGTATGTGTATGTGTATGTGTATGTGTATGTGTATGTGTATGTGTATGTGTATGTGTATGTGTATGTGTATGTGTATGTGTATGTGTATGTGTATGTGTATGTGTATGTGTATGTGTATGTGTATGTGTATGTGTATGTGTATGTGTATGTGTATGTGTATGTGTATGTGTATGTGTATGTGTATGTGTATGTGTATGTGTATGTGTATGTGTATGTGTATGTGTATGTGTATGTGTATGTGTATGTGTATGTGTATGTGTATGTGTATGTGTATGTGTATGTGTAGTGTATGTGTATGTGTATGTGTATGTGTATGTGTATGTGTATGTGTATGTGTATGTGTATGTGTATGTGTATGTGTATGTGTATGTGTATGTGTATGTGTATGTGTATGTGTATGTGTAGTGTATGTGTATGTGTATGTGTATGTGTATGTGTATGTGTATGTGTATGTGTATGTGTATGTGTATGTGTATGTGTATGTAGTGTATGTGTATGTGTATGTGTATGTGTATGTGTATGTGTATGTGTATGTGTATGTGTATGTGTATGTGTATGTGTATGTGTATGTGTATGTGTATGTGTATGTGTATGTGTATGTGTATGTGTATGTGTATGTGTATGTGTATGTGTATGTGTATGTATGTGTATGTGTATGTGTATGTGTATGTGTATGTGTATGTGTATGTGTATGTGTATGTGTATGTGTATGTGTATGTGTATGTGTATGTGTATGTGTATGTGTATGTGTATGTGTATGTGTATGTGTATGTGTATGTGTATGTGTATGTGTATGTGTATGTGTATGTGTATGTGTATGTGTATGTGTATGTGTATGTGTATGTGTATGTGTATGTGTATGTGTATGTGTATGTGTATGTGTATGTGTATGTGTATGTGTATGTGTATGTGTATGTGTATGTGTATGTGTATGTGTATGTGTATGTGTATGTGTATGTGTATGTGTATGTGTATGTGTATGTGTATGTGTATGTGTATGTGTATGTGTATGTGTATGTGTATGTGTATGTGTATGTGTATGTGTATGTGTATGTGTATGTGTATGTGTATGTGTATGTGTATGTGTATGTGTATGTGTATGTGTATGTGTATGTGTATGTGTATGTGTATGTGTATGTGTATGTGTATGTGTATGTGTATGTGTAGGTGTATGTGTATGTGTATGTGTATGTGTATGTGTATGTGTATGTGTATGTGTATGTGTATGTGTATGTGTATGTATGTGTATGTGTATGTGTATGTGTATGTGTATGTGTATGTGTATGTGTATGTGTATGTGTATGTGTATGTGTATGTGTATGTGTATGTGTATGTGTATGTGTATGTGTATGTGTATGTGTATGTGTATGTGTATGTGTATGTGTATGTGTATGTGTATGTGTATGTGTATGTGTATGTGTATGTGTATGTGTATGTGTATGTGTATGTGTATGTGTATGTGTATGTGTATGTGTATGTGTATGTGTATGTGTATGTGTATGTGTATGTGTATGTGTATGTGTATGTGTATGTGTATGTGTATGTGTATGTGTATGTGTATGTGTATGTGTATGTATGTGTATGTGTATGTGTATGTGTATGTGTATGTGTATGTGTATGTGTATGTGTATGTGTATGTGTATGTGTATGTGTATGTGTATGTGTATGTGTATGTGTATGTGTATGTGTGTATGTGTATGTGTATGTGTATGTGTATGTGTATGTGTATGTGTATGTGTATGTGTATGTGTATGTGTATGTGTATGTGTATGTGTATGTGTATGTGTATGTGTATGTGTATGTGTATGTGTATGTGTATGTGTATGTGTATGTGTATGTGTATGTGTATGTGTATGTGTATGTGTATGTGTATGTGTATGTGTATGTGTATGTGTATGTGTATGTGTATGTGTATGTGTATGTGTATGTGTATGTGTATGTGTATGTGTATGTGTATGTGTATGTGTATGTGTATGTGTATGTGTATGTGTATGTGTATGTGTATGTGTATGTGTATGTGTATGTGTATGTGTATGTGTATGTGTATGTGTATGTGTATGTGTATGTGTATGTCTATGTGTATGTGTATGTGTATGTGTATGTGTATGTGTATGTGTATGTGTATGTGTATGTGTATGTGTATGTGTATGTGTATGTGTATCTGTATGTGTATGTGTATGTGTATGTGTATGTGTATGTGTATGTGTATGTGTATGTGTATGTGTATGTGTATGTGTATGTGTATGTGTATGTGTATGTGTATGTGTATGTGTATGTGTATGTGTATGTGTATGTGTATGTGTATGTGTATGTGTATGTGTATGTGTATGTGTATGTGTATGTGTATGTGTATGTGTATGTGTATGTGTATGTGTATGTGTATGTGTATGTGTAGTGTATGTGTATGTGTATGTGTATGTGTATGTGTATGTGTATGTGTATGTGTATGTGTATGTGTATGTGTATGTGTATGTGTATGTGTATGTGTATGTGTATGTGTATGTGTATGTGTATGTGTATGTGTATGTGTATGTGTATGTGTATGTGTATGTGTATGTGTATGTGTATGTGTATGTGTATGTGTATGTGTATGTGTATGTGTATGTGTATGTGTATGTGTATGTGTATGTGTATGTGTATGTGTATGTGTATGTGTATGTGTATGTGTATGTGTATGTGTATGTGTATGTGTATGTGTATGTGTATGTGTATGTGTATGTGTATGTGTATGTGTATGTGTATGTGTATGTGTATGTGTATGTGTATGTGTATGTGTATGTGTATGTGTATGTGTATGTGTATGTGTATGTGTATGTGTATGTGTATGTGTATGTGTATGTGTATGTGTATGTGTATGTGTATGTGTATGTGTATGTGTATGTGTATGTGTATGTGTATGTGTATGTGTATGTGTATGTGTATGTGTATGTGTATGTGTATGTGTATGTGTATGTGTATGTGTATGTGTATGTGTATGTGTATGTGTATGTGTATGTGTATGTGTATGTGTATGTGTATGTGTATGTGTATGTGTATGTGTATGTGTATGTGTATGTGTATGTGTATGTGTATGTGTATGTGTATGTGTATGTGTATGTGTATGTGTATGTGTATGTGTATGTGTATGTGTATGTGTATGTGTATGTGTATGTGTATGTGTATGTGTATGTGTATGTGTATGTGTATGTGTATGTGTATGTGTATGTGTATGTGTATGTGTATGTGTATGTGTATGTGTATGTGTATGTGTATGTGTATGTGTATGTGTATGTGTATGTGTATGTGTATGTGTATGTGTATGTGTATGTGTATGTGTATGTGTATGTGTATGTGTATGTGTATGTGTATGTGTATGTGTATGTGTATGTGTATGTGTATGTGTATGTGTATGTGTATGTGTATGTGTATGTGTATGTGTATGTGTATGTGTATGTGTATGTGTATGTGTATGTGTATGTGTATGTGTATGTGTATGTGTATGTGTATGTGTATGTGTATGTGTATGTGTATGTGTATGTGTATGTGTATGTGTATGTGTATGTGTATGTGTATGTGTATGTGTATGTGTATGTGTATGTGTATGTGTATGTGTATGTGTATGTGTATGTGTATGTGTATGTGTATGTGTATGTGTATGTGTATGTGTATGTGTATGTGTATGTGTATGTGTATGTGTATGTGTATGTGTATGTGTATGTGTATGTGTATGTGTATGTGTATGTGTATGTGTATGTGTATGTGTATGTGTATGTGTATGTGTATGTGTATGTGTATGTGTATGTGTATGTGTATGTGTATGTGTATGTGTATGTGTATGTGTATGTGTATGTGTATGTGTATGTGTATGTGTATGTGTATGTGTATGTGTATGTGTATGTGTATGTGTATGTGTATGTGTATGTGTATGTGTATGTGTATGTGTATGTGTATGTGTATGTGCACTAGAGCAAGGACATTAATGCTTGCTTGTTTCGTCTGGTGCTGTCCAACAATAGAGTTGAGTCGTAGGGACTCACAGGTACGCGGTCAGCCATAGTCATAATCGAGAGTTGGTTTTCGTTTATGAGTTGGCTGGGTTGAGATACCAAGGGGGATCGATCTACACCTCTGATCCTCCCTCCCTACAGTGTTAGTCACCTCTTCCTCATCCCGCGAAACATCGTGGCAGCAGGATGATAGGAAGGTGATGAGTTAGCCACGCAGCCACGATCATCTATGGTCTGCGTTCACACAAGTACTTACGAATTGTGTTCGAGGTGTTAGTTTAATAATTCTGTCCGTATTCCTTTTCTTCCGAACTATGTCCACTCAAAGTTAGAGGTGCGATTTTGAATCACCGTTTCTTTACAATTAATTCTTCACTGTCTTGTCAACGTTGGTTATGAGGGCCCTTAAGCTTTTTAAAATTACATTTTCGAACTCGCACATCATGAGTTCACCGGCCGGCAGTGAAAAAAAGAGGTAACACCGGTCAAGTAGATCCCGGAGCAAGTGCCCACGGCCTGGCTGAGCTGGTAATGGCTATGGTACTGCCGGCCACCGCGACGGTCGATCCCGGCCACGGTTCTACGTTTGTCGCATGCCGTTCTTATCGACTGTCCTTTACGGATGGTTGGTGAGAAAGGGGCGTTGCCGGCATAGGATCACTTCCGTCCCTTCAATGCAGAGATTAGGTTGCCATAGCTAGTGCAGTGGATGCGATCTGAAGCGAAACCTTCGGAAGCATAGTTGTCGTTCGTATTTAAGGCATTCCGCTACTAGTTATGAGTGATGGATTTGTGTAGAATCCATGGTTTCAGGTGTAGGCTACAACTCGATACAGCTGCAAGAAGAACACCGATTGCTTGTAGCGGATAGGCGCGAACATGCTGACGGGTACCCTTTAGGCTGTTCCACGGTGTTTTGTGGTCAGTACCTGAGGTATGCCGTTAGATGGTTCGTGCTTCTGTGATGGGGATGGAGATGGAATTATAAGAATGGGAAGAGAAGCAGGGAGAGCAAGGTACCATGTTAGCGAAGTGTAAGTATGTCTGTTAAAGGATGCTGGATACACCGATACATGGTCAGCTGATGGTAGAGGTTATTCCTTGGTATAGGAGTCAAGGAAATATGGGGGTGCTTGCCTCTTCCGGCTTCCTCTTCGGTTTGTGTTGTCGACAGAACATTGGTATGGAACTTGGGTATCCATAGGGTACTTGGGTGAAGAGGTTCAGTGTCTGTTGGCAGTTCAAGGAAATTCTTTCTTTTATATATCATCCAATTAATTTTTACGTTACAGATGGCGCCCAACGTGGGGCCCGAATTAACTTATGAAGACAAGATTAGAATTGATTTAAGTTAGGTCGATTCCGAGTGATAAAGTTGAGAGTTAAGAATTTTTGGAGATTTTTCAGAATTTTCCAGTTTCGAGTCAAAGTTATCTGTTTATTGTTCAGGTGTCTTAGATTGAGGAATTCCATCGAGTGTAGTGGTGTAGGCACTATTTTGTCCAGTGGTTTAGTGAATTCTTTCCTGAGTCAGTCTGTTGCATTAGGTCTACCCACTTTTCTCCACCTCTTGTCACCTAGGTTTGTCTTCGATCTCTGTCCGGATTGAACAGTCGTTTTGCTCGGTTGTCAGTTGCTGAGGTGTTGACATGTCCATAAAGTGAAGTCTGAGATTCCGGTCGTAGGAGAGTAGTTTGAGCAGGTCTTCTGACCGGTGGTTTGTGCTTTTTGCCTGACGCACGTCAGCTGCAGAAGCTGGTCACTCACTCGAATACGACCCAATTTGGTCCAATTGCAGTTTAACTTTCCTCTTGGTAATTATTTTACTACATTGTTTGCTTTAGAAATATTCGGTCGTTATTAATAGATGTTATGAAGTGATGGTACGCGACGAGACATGAAGCGCTAACCGGTAGTTGGTGTTTTATACCCGATGTACGTCTGTTGTAGCGCAATGTCGCCGTCGCATACTTGAACAACCTTTCGTTTAAAAGTAATTGCTTGTTTTCTAGCAATAGAACGCCGTAATGTATTATGTCTACACACACTAACGATTTTATTTTTTTTTTTTTTTTTTTTTGATTAACAACTTTCTTTTTTTTGTATTTGAATCGGTCATGTTGCAGAACCGATACATGTACACCTTGTTCCTTTGAATGGAGGGTTACCACCTCCCGAATCCTTTTATGAAATACAGCATCAAATACATTTAGGTATTATTTTATTTTTTGTGTTACGTATACAGTTTAGTATTGATTTTCCTTTTTTTGAGTTTTCCGTCAATCTAGTTGGGACGTAACTTCTTGATTGGACGTGTAGTTTTGGGATAGTGCCCGTATTCAGAATTCACAGTTTATAGTTTATAAATTTTTGGGATAGTGCCCGTATTCATAATCTACTGATTATAGTTTATAGTTTATTGGGATAGTGCCCACCTTCATTAAATATATCTGATTTAAGAGGATTAAGCCATAAGTGCCAACTAAGATTTTGAGCACTAGTTAAGTATCAATATATATTATTTTTTTTTATTATTTTTTTATTTTTGAATTCTTCTTCCGTAATTGTAGAACATATTAAGCGAGGATACAATTAGGTATTCGTTTGAGCTTTCAGTTGAGAAACTATTAGCATTTTGAATTAAAGCTTTCAGTAGACGAAATTATTTAGACATAAACTCACCTTTAATATTAAGCACTTTTAGAATTAAGTTCCCTTTGGAATCTTTCTTTATTTGAATTACTTGATCAATAAATATCCGTTAGAGGTCTTGCTCACGGTATATTTGAAGATTTTTTTTTACTATCGATTTTTGACTTACATTATTTATTATTGCATTACTCAAGTGGTATCCGTCTGAGGAGATCTCACGGACTACTTAAATTCCTTTTATCCTCCGGATTTTCAATTTACACTGATTCGTAGTGACAAATACTCGTTGGAGGAATCACCTAAGGGATATTTGACAATTTCCATACTTTAACTTACTTTTTTTTGTAGTATTACTCGAGTAGTACCCGTTCGAGGAAATTCTCACGGGCTACAATTTAAATTATCTTTCTTTTTTTTCTTTTGAACCCTTGTTTTACACGTTTAGCGCGGTTTAACTGATTTCCTTCTTGTTGCGATTAAATGAACAGCTCAAGACCTAAACGAACGGTCAGAAGTACTTATCTTACAAAGTACAAGGAGTTTGTCCCGATGGCTCCTGGAGGATCGAAACCCAAACCCGGCCGCGGCCAAAACGATGTCGTGCAGAGCCATTCCGATGACGAAGGTAGTCAAGCCGAGAATCGAGCAGAAGATAATACGATTGAGAGAAGCGTCATTGTAGACGATGATGAAGTGGCAAGAGCTGAAGAACAACTACGTAAAGACGCAGCCGATCATTCCGCGTATATACAGCAGGTAGTTTCCGCCACTATTGATCTGCATCTGCACAGAGTTAATGATAGACAATTCATGGCGGAAGAGCTAGAGAGGAGTCATGCACGCTTGCTTGACCAGGTCGCTCAACTACTGCAGAAACGTACTGTCAAATCTACTCACCCAGTCGCTCCCCCTACAAGACCACTAGTCCCTCCTAATGCCACTTTTACGCAACAAGTGACACGACAGGTCAATTTAGTCGACCCAGACACTACACGTGTCGTAAATTACAATGTCCTTTCTGGTCCAGCCACGTCCAGAAATGTCCAGTCCACATATAGGCCATATAACGAAGATGAGGCAAACAGAACTACCCCTCATTACGAGCCGACTAGAGTGCCACCTTTGCCGGAAGTCAATCCAGCCCAAATGCCTCTAGGCTCGAACTTAGACGAGTTTATGACTCGTTTAAATGCTTTTAATTTCGACGACGAGTCCGCTACGTCGCCACCTAGGCCACCTCCCTCAAACGCTACTTCCATCAACCGTGTACATCCATTTCACAAATGCGGATTGAAGTTCGATGGCATTAACATCTCGGTCGACGACTTCCTGTTCCGCCTCGATTGTGTTCGATGTAGTTATGGTGTGCCGTGCTATGATATTACCGCCAACTTTTACCACTTCGTGTCAGGCTCTGTAGACTCATGGTACTGGGTGTACCTGAAAGGCAACAAACACACTACGTGGGATGAGTTGAAAACTGCTTTGGTAGAACAATACCGCAGTTTGGAGACTGACACGGATCTCTTCAGGAAGCTTTCGGATCGCAAGATGTTGAATGGCGAGATTTTCAACGATTTTTATGATGCCATTCTACACCTGAATTCTAGGATGCGAGTTCCAAGACCCGAAAAAGAATTAATTGAAATCATTAAAACTAATGTCCGTAGGCGTATGAGTAAACTCCTCATTACCTACAGTCCGTCCAGTTTAAGGCAATTAGCCTACTATTGTCGAGCTATCGAAAAAGCTCAATCTCAATATGAGAATACACGTCCGAATTTCGCGCCCAACGCACAACGTCCACCTGCAAGGCGATTTGTCAATGAAATCATTGAAGAACCTTTTCAGGATTAAGCAGTGGCATTGCCCTCTACAAGTGTCGAAGCGATCCAGAGGGATCGTAAACTGCAAAAATGTTGGAATTGCCAAGTAATTGGCCATAGCTTCCACGATTGTGCAAAACCGATCGACAAAGTATTTTGTTTTCGATGCGGATTAGCTGATGCCTATAGCCCGACTTGTCCAAAATGCTTAGCGGGAAACGAGAGGAGGAACAACCCATCAACCGGGGGGGTTCGCTCCAACTAGACATACCCGGAGTTCAAGTGTCCAAGCCGACAGAGCCTCTTGAACTTCTAAAGATCACAATTTTAAAGCCACACAAGAATATTAATGAATTACCAGATAACGTTAACAATAATTGCAGAACAATCCCTATTTTTAGTAACGAATCCAAACCCAATACAAATTTGAATGTTAATGATAAGTTACAAGAACCATTATACCGAAAACTATTCCATGAATGATTACGCAATTATAATGAAGTGCGTAAGCGAATCGTTACTTACCCAGAAATGTCCAAATGAATACGTCGGACAAGGGAGCGCTTCCATCGGAAGCGGACTACTTATCGTAACATCGCTTCAGCAACCATAGGCCGAGAATCGAATGACCCACGTCCATATGTGACGGTCAGTCTATTCGGCGATAATTTCTTAGGTCTGCTCGATTCAGTTGCAAGTATAAGTTGCTTAGGCACCGAAATATTCCCCTATTTGAAGGAGAAAAATGTTACGATAAGGAAGGTAGAGACTACCGTGTCCACGGCCGATGAACACAAGCAATCCATAGTGGGAGTGATCACTACGGCGATCCAATACAAGGGAGTAACGAAAGATATTGATCTATATATTGTGCCATCGTTAAGCCAGCGTCTATATTTAGGCGTTGACTTCTGGCAAAAATTCCAGATCGCACCTCATATAATTGCGGCTCTTTCAGGAATGACGACCGGTGGGCCAGATGAGAGACCCACCAACCAGATAAAGTGGAATAATGAAGAGTCTAAACGACTAGAAGCTGTTGTTCGTAGATTTCCTTCTTTCGCAGTCCATGGACTCGGGAAGACAAATCTAGTGCAGGATTATATAGACACGGGTGATGCCGTACCAATAAAGCAAAGGTACTATCCCGTTTCTCCGGCGATACAAACTCTTATGTACGCGGAATTGGACCGCATGCTTTCGTTGGGAGTCATCGAGGAAAGTTCCAGCGCATGGAGTTCCCCAGTAGTGCTTGTTCGCAAACCTGGTAAGAACCGATTGTGTCTGGACTTTCGGAAGGTGAACTCCGTAACCAAGAAAGATGCTCGTCCAATTGGCTGCTGGCACGTCTGACAGAGACGCGCTATATTTCTAGCGTGGACCTGAAGGATGCGTTTTGGCAGATAACGCTGGAGCAAAGTTCGAGGGAAAAGACCGCTTTTACGGTACCTGGCCGACCACTGTACCAATTTAAGGTCATGCCCTTTGGTCTATGTAATGCGACACAAAGTCTGAGCTACCTAATGAGTCGCGTAATCCCATCGGGACTACGAGATCAAGTATTTGTATACTTGGACGATCTATTGGTTGTGTCGAGGGATTTCGACGAACATATACAGACTCTGGAGATAGTCGGAAAGTGCATGACTGATGCAGGTCTGACGATAAACGTCGAGAAGTCAAAGTTTTGTTTTGATGAGCTTCACTATCTCGGTTATAAGGTCGGTCAGGGTTGCTTGAAAGCAGATCCTGATAAGATTTCAGCAATTACTAGCTTCCCGTTACCAACCACAACTCGCCAAAATCGCCGATTCCTCGGTATGGCAGGTTGGTATCGACGGTTTGTGAAGGATTTCAGCACCCTAGCCGCACCCTTGACCAAGACACTGAAAAAAGGAAAAGCCTTTAAGCTCGGTCCAGAAGCTATTGAAGCCTTCCTGCAAATCAAACAAGCCTTGACTTCAGCGCCTGTATTAGTCAATCCGGACTTCTCTAAAGAATTCATTATTCTCTGTGACGCATCCGCAACTGGCATCGGATGTGTACTCTGTCAGCGGGACGAATCCGGAGCGGAGCAGCCTATATACTACTTCTCCCGGAAACTGAATGCTGCTCAGAGAAACTATTCGGTGACAGAGCGCGAGTGCTTAGCAGCTTTTGAGGGTATCCAGAAGTTCAGATCTTACGTTGAGGGATACCATTTTCGTGTTACTACCGAACACTCCAGCCTGAAATGGCTGATGACTATGAAGGATCCAACCGGAAGATTAGCGAGGTGGAGTATGTGACTCTAAGGCTTCGATTTTGTGGTGGAGCATAGAAAGGGAACATTGAATGTCGTGCCAGACGCTCTATCCAGAGCTTACGAAGACGATGAGTTGACAGTGTCAGCTTTCCTTTCATGTCCACTGCAGATTGGAACCTCGGAGGTACTCCACATCGATCTTGAGGATCCGTCCTTTAAATCCGAAGGTTATCTGGATATCATCAGTCATGTCAGAAAGGAGCAGGAGCGGTTACCTGACCTCAAAGTGTCGGAAGGGTATGTGTACAAACGCACTAAACATGCGATTCGTAATCCCTTGGCTGACGATCTAACTTGGAAGTTGTGGGTTCCATCAGAGATGACGGAATCACTGATCTCATTGGCTCACAATCCGCCGCGCGCTTCGCATGGTGGAGTGGTGAAGACAATTTATAGGTTACGAGACAGATTCTACTGGCCAGGTATGTTCACTCAGGTCAAACGATACGTAGACCGGTGTGAAGCACGCAAGACCAGTAAAGCAGCCAACATGACTTTAAGGGCTGAGATGGGAAACAGTTTCGAGGTGGACAGGCCATTCCAACATTTATATGTTGACTTTCTCGGGCCGTACCCAAGGTCAAGATCCGGAAATGTTTACATCGTAATCGTGCTTGACCAGTTAACCAAGTTCGACTTCATCAAACCACTGCGCAAGGCAACAGCCGCGAGCGTGGTCAAGTTCCTAAAAGACGAAGTGTTTTTTATTTATGGAGTGCCTGAGAGTACACTCTCAGATAACGGTACGCAATTTGTTGGGAAGGAGTTCCAAAAACTCATTGATGTTTTCGAGGTCAAACATTACCGAACGGGAGTGTATGCTCCCCAGTCAAATGCTAGTGAACGTGTCAACCGTTCAATATTGGCGGCCATACGGTCGTACGTCAATCCACGACAGACGGATTGGGATGCCCATCTGTCTTCGATCAGTAGTGCCCTGCGATATAACCTGACTTTTCCTTATCATTAAATTGACAAATTTTGATCAGTTTCGCAACTAAATTGTCCGAACATTATAAAGTGTACAAAGGGACACAGATTCTGAGCAAATTTTTTTTTATGCCGGGCGCTCAGCTGCATGAGACTCTTGGTTTAATTTTATAACCTACTTCTTTTCATTTTGATATATTTCAGATAACCAATTGAGTACTCCAATGACGTCAAAGTTACACATGGTGTGAAAATTTTTTTTGTCTTCGACCGACTAGACGTAAAAGAGTCGCAGTGTCTTCACGATACGACAAGTGAGAGGACCGTAAATACTAATCCCAATCTGCGAGAAGTTCTCCTTTTTCTTGGAAATTAGACTAAGTGGACTTAGTCGAAATTCCAAGCCTTGTAGGGAAAACTTTCTCGCCAGTCACTGGAAAGAATGAACGCCAACGGTGCCATCTATTGGCAAGTAGATAATTTTCTCATAATCCACTGAACTTTCTCACAACCCACTGAACGCGTTTATTGGAATCCACCAAAAATGGGTTCCACCCAAAAAGGGATCCACTTTCAAAATGGACTCCACGTCCACAATTCAGATTTCAGATGCTTGCATTTCCGAAATTCAGTAGAAAGCCACAAGGGAATGATAAATAGAATACGCACTAAATTAGTTTATACTCCGTACACACCCAAAAATTACAAGCGTAGCAATTACTTCGAATTGAGAACATGTATAGAAATATCCACGGCATAGTGTGTGTCGGATCCATTATAAAGTGACAGATGGTCATTTCTCAGCAATTCGAGCTAAGTAGTCGATGCGGCCGGTCACTTCGCTTGAACTGTCAAATCGAACCCAGGTAATCACAGTGTCTGTTTATTCCCATAAATTTCGAAGTGCCATTTCTGTAGTACGTAAAACTCTGCGTAAACGCGAACCCAGGCTGATGAAGCCGAAAACTATCATCATGTAATTATTAATGGTCATGTCACATCAGTTGTCACCTTTTAGGGAAGTGAGACTAGTACATCCATTATTCCCACAGAAATGTCAGATCGGCTATTCGATTCGACGTGCAAGATGACAGTAAGAATTTGTCACGCCATACCGAAACATAATGACTGACACTTAGGTTACACCAGAACCAATATTTCGGTGCTAACAAATTCATACTCGACACGTATCCATTCTGAGCAAATTACGCAATCCATGTCACCTGCGGGAATTCCCATGACGACAGACGTCAAAATATATGTGTAATGAAACTACTAATGTCATCTTGACAGTTCTATCACTTGAACGATTTTTGTCATCATAGTGACAGAAACGATTTTCTGACAACAAAACATGTTGGTAATAGTAGTTAAAACCCCTCTATTTTAGTACTCAGTACAATATATAATATATGTCATCCAGTGCAATCCATTACCTCACAGTAATATTTCCATCCAAATTGATCGAATTGTTATACTGACATTCAAGTCAGAACACATTTTTGACAAAATGAACAGTGAGCATTAACCCTTAATGCTTACTTTCACATGCCACCTATCGAGGTAGCAAAGAAACACATCAAACATTGGAAAGAGGAAAGATACTGGAAAACAGGACGTTGGCTATTTTAATATGGTAGTTTGAATCGAGAAATTGTCGGTAGACTTCATTTTGAAGAAAACCACAGACTAGGAAAGAGCATTTCAACAGAACTTAATTTTTATATGCAGCTGAGCCGCGCACCATTTTTTTTCACATTTTACTTTTTTTCCTGCTGAGGCAGAAGATCCCTATAATTGCTTGAGCAATTAGGATTTATACAATTATAATATCGTTTGATGCCATTACTTGAGGTAAGTTTACATTATTTCATCAGGCATCGTAACAGAATGATAATTTTGCTACGATGACTGATGGAATATTCTCGAAACCACATGGTGGGCAAGCCGAACCTAAACCATCCCTTGTTATTCCTAGGAATCATTATCGATGAAGCATCCAAGAGGACGGGCAGTTACCGGCGCAGAACAGGCGAGGTTGCGCCAGGATTTCCACGCAGAATGTAGAATGAGGCGGTGTTCCACGCGAGGCAGCGAGGAAAAATTACTTTTTTTGTACTCCCACACCCATTTGTGGAAACCCTATGAAGCCACTCGAAATTATAGGGGAATAAAAGAAGTGAACTACATATAGCTGCACAGACTGTGTTTGTTTAAAACAAAGCCTTATTCTTTTCCTCTGCTTCTTCACATAACCTGGCCTCAGCACACACGTGCACACCAGAGAAGGGGGGAAATTCCTGAAATTGTACATTCGCAACCACACCACGAGCAGACGTCGAGCGTTGATCCGCTCGCCGGCTTGCCGACGTCTGCGACATTTATTTTTGTGTGTTCTGCGACACTTCAAGTCCTCACATCGATTCTATAATCTTATGGTATTGGACAGCCACTTACCGTCCAATTATACTGCCTAACATTAGGCCCACACTTCATTGCATGCTGTAAAGGGTACCCAGTCTCGATAGGGCTCAACAAATTAGGAAGAATCTTTGTGGTACCAGTGATTTGAACGTCTGGCGCGTGCTTTAGACACGGATGCCGGTTCGGTAACCACCTTTACTTCTGTTCACCAGTTCCTGCATCTTTATTAATTGCAATTGTATTCACCAGTTCCTGCATCTTAATAAATTGCAATTGTATTCACCAGTTGCTGCATCTTAATTAATTGCAATTGTATTCACCAGTTCCTGCATCTTTATTAATTGCAATTGGATTCACCAGTTCCTGCATCGTACATATTACAACGTTATTCCCCAGTTCCTGATGTATATTTATGTGATGTATTTATTATTCAAATATTATCTTTCTGGATTACCAGGTAAGAAGTTTAATGTATAGTAGTTTTGTTTGTGATACGTCAAGGACGTGAAGATATATGTCCTTATTAAACCCACAGGCGGGTTCATAAATTGCCTTAGAAGTATATGTGCTAGTTCAGCGTACGGAGCGTACGATCACGGACGGTGGTGTACGCGATTAGAGATACTCTTTTAAGAAAATTATCTACACACTGTGGCGGGACCTAACGCCTCCCCCACCCACTCAGCGACTTACTTACTACCCTAATTTATACTCAGGGTTTTGTAGAAGATATGTATATTAGTGAAGTTTTGAGGATCATATACCTTTTGAATTTACGTGACAAATACTTATTTGAACCATAAGAAGTGCGTTCTTACTATCTAACCTCTACTCGTGTTATAATTCAAAATTTTTTTTGTTTTGTCCCGTGACGATATTGGTTATCACTCGCCGGGATTAGTTCGATTTCCTTGCTAAGACTGGATAGTCTTAAAGCCATTCCTTAAACAAAATCGTGCCGAAGCCCGCGCTTCTAATTCATAACTCGGGGATCTGAATATATACAAGCGTGCGATACTTGTGAGGTTTTTCCTTTTTTAATTATTATCCGGCTAGTTGAAACAAATTTGTTGTTGGTGATATCCAGTATATTGATTACTTTTATTTGTGCACTTGTTTTTTTTTATTTACGCGTTACACTTCCTTTTTTTAGTTTGACTTTGTCTTCACGACAACATAGTTTCGCGTCGGTAGCGACTGTTTTTGACCGCGTTTTGACGCTGCGTCAACACGCATATTCCCTCATTGCCTTTAGGCATTCGATTTGTGCGATCTTACTGAAAATTATTTGTACTGTACAATCGTGTTTGAGCTTACTTTTTGTTGTACGTTAACAGACACAATAGCTATTTTTGAACTTCTTTCCGCGCGGTTATCGATTGTGTCGGTTATTTTTGAGAACTTTTTTTTATTATTCTGAAGATACGACGTCTTAGATTTTCAAGGCTTCGTTCACTTCCAACCCATACAATTAAATCACTGAATTTGGACCAAAAGCAATGGTTCAAGCGTACACATATATTGAAGAGTAGAAACAATATATTCCATACAACATATAAATACCTTTAACCACTTACTTTTCAGCTAGTTACCGGAGTGCACTTCAGCAACAGCAGATAACTGATAACGTCATGTAGAAACTACCCCATTGGTAGTCAGAAATCTCTATTAGATTTGCATGTACTTTTTCTTTTTGTGCATACTTACCGTGTGACTAAGATAGAATTTGTTTTTATTAAGCTTTTTTTTTTTGAGACGCAAATACTTCAAGTACAAGATATAGGTAGAAGCCTATGAATTGATAAGTTTAGGTATAGATAGGAATATATATTATACGTATTATAAATTTGTCCTATTGGGATACTAATATCCAATTAAATATGATAATTTTAATGTTAAGTTGAAAAGAATCTTTCAAGTTCTTTAGCAATCACTACGATATATATATATATTGTGGATTTAATCGTGAAAATATATTCAAACAATAATAACATGTTAGATATAAGATTATAGTTAATAAATAAGTTTTTTTATAACGTTTACAGAAATTTTTCGTATTTTGAATTCAGTTTTTCTTGGAATATTCTTATAGTTCATGAGATACTTTCAGCATGTCTGAGTAAGTTTATCCTAGGGAGGGTGGTGACCCTCACTCTCCTTTCACGGAGAACAAGGTGGTGTACATGGTATGGTGCTCATAGTGAGTACCAAGTTTTCAACGAAGAAGTAAGGAGTTTCGCTGCGATGATTAGATACTAGGTTGAGTTAGGTTAGTTACTAGAGCAAGCACATTAATGCTTGCTTGTTTCGTCTGGGGCTGTCCAACAATAGAGTTGAGTCGTAGGGACTCACAGGTAAGCGGTCAGCCATGGTCATAATCGAGAGAGTTTGGTTTTCGTTTATGAATTGGGTGGGTTGAGATACCAAGGGGGATCGATCTACACCTCTGATCCTCCCTCCCTACAGTGTTAGTCACCTCTTCCTCATCCCGCGAAACATCATGGCAGCAGGATGATAGGAAGGTGATGAGTTAGCCACGCAGCCACGATCATCTATGGTCTGCGTTCACACAAGTACTTACGAATTGTGTTCGAGGTGTTAGTTTAATAATTCTGTCCGTATTCCTTTTCTTCCGAACTATGTCCACTCAAAGTTAGAGGTGCGATTTTGAATCACCGTTTCTTTACAATTAATTCTTCACTGTCTTGTCAACGTTGGTTATGAGGGCCCTTAAGCTATTTAAAATTACATATTCGAACTCGCACATCATGAGTTCACCAGTCGGCAGTGAAAAATAGAGGTAACAATGGTCAAGTAGATCCCGGACCAAGTGCCCACGGCCTGGCTGAGCTGGTCATGGCTATGGTACTGCCAGCCACCCGACAGTCGATCTCGGCCACGGTTCTACGTTGTCGCATGCCGTTCTTATCGACTGTCCTTTACGGATGGTTGGTGAGAAAGGGGGCGTTGCCGGCATAGGATCGCTTCCGTCCCTTCAATGCAGAGATTAGGTAGCCATAGCTAGTGCAGTGGATGCGATCTGAAGCGAAACCTTCGGAAGCATAGTTGTCGTTCATATTTAAGGCATTCCGATACTAGTTATGAGTGAGGGATTTGAGTAGAATCCATGGTTTCAGGTGTAGGCTACAACTCGATACAGCTGCAAGAAGAACACCGATTGCTTGTAGCGGATAGGTGCGAACATGCTGACGGGTACCCTTTAGTACCTGAGGTATTCCATTAGATGGTTCGTGCTTCTGTGATGGGGATGGAGATGGAATTAGAAGAATGGGAAGAGGGGCAGAGAGAGCAAGGTACCATGTTAGCGAAGTGTAAGTATGTCTGTTAAAGGATGATGGATACACCGATACATGGTCAGCTGATGGTAGAGAGGTTATTTCTTGGTATAGGAGTCAAGGAAATATGGGGGTGCTTGTCTCTTCCGGCTTCCTCTTCGGTTTGTGTTGTCGATAGAACATTGGTATGGAACTCGGGTATCCATAGGGTACTTGGGTGAAGAGGTTCAGTGTCTGTTGGCAGTTCAAAGAAATTCTTTCTTTTATATTTCATCCAATTAATTTTTACGTTACACATCTTATAGTTGTTGTATCAGAATCTCGATAGCACATTGGCAACTCTGATTTTACATACGAATTTTGACAGCTCTTATGTATATATAATAGTATGCTGATTATGTATTAATTTTACTTGTCAAGTATTGCCTCGTGGTTAACCTCACTTGAATTCTGGTTCTCCACCAAAGAGGTTATATCAAATTTCTTTATATTAAACTCATTTGTATTTTCTTAGTTAAATCGGACAAGTCTTTTTATTTAACCTATTGTGGAAATCTAACATTGTGGCGACGAGGATTGGCGCAGTACCTACATAGAATGGACAAAGCAGCAGTTGATCAGTTGCTGGCACAGCAACAGACGTGGATGGAGAAGATCTTCGCTTCCAACAAAGAATTTATGGAAAAGATCTTGGAAAAGAATGCTGTAGTCACAAAATCATCAATGCCATTGTTTCGGCAGTTTAATTCAGAGAAGGAAAGTTGGGAAAACTACCTTTTTCAGTTAAAACAACATTACACAGCGAATTCTCTGGAAGATGATAACCTTCGGAAATCACATTTCCTATCAGAGTGTGGTCCAGATGTCAACGAGTTACTGAAAAAGCTTTTTGAAACAGAAAACGTAAGTACACACACTTTTAAAGAACTCACGGAAAAACTCACAAGCCATTTTTCAACAAAATTACATGTGTTGGCCTCGCGCTGTAAATTTCTTCGGACGAAAATGTCTCCAAACCAATCGTATTCTGAGTGGATCGCAAATTTAAGAGGAGTAGCAAGAAGCTGTCTTTTTGTTTGCGGTAAAAAAGATTGCGGTCAGTCCTATGCAGATATGATGATTAGAGACATGCTGGTGTTTCACACTCCACACGATGCCGTCCGCAATGCAGCAACGCAAAAAAAAAATCCTACACTCGAAGAAATTGAGGATATCGTCACTGCTTTTAAGTCCACTCAGCTTGCATCTGAAATTTTAAAAGACAATGGAAAACCCTCTTTCTCAGCGGAGGTTAATTTGGCTAACACAAGCTATAAGCTAAAGAAGACAAATGAGAGCCAAGAAAGAAAGTCTTGCCTAGGGTGCAATTTATACCACGATAGAAAGGATTGTCGTCATCTGGATTCAGTTTGTGATCTCTGCAGTAGGAAGGGTCACATCAAAAGCGTGTGTCTGTCAGTAGCACATCGATCTCAAGGGGGAACCTCATTCAAGAAGAAAAGGCAGAAATATCGACGAGCGAAGTCACGTGGTCGGGCTGGAAAGAACCAAAATGATGACAATCAAAGAAGAGAGCCGGAATCAGCACATTCCATTCATCAGCTGGGGGAAGATAACGCAAAAGTTGAGAAGATATCACTCTTCTCATTTCCAGATGAAGTGTCGTCAGCTTGGGAGTTGGAGCGCAGGGGGCGTAAAATATTTATACGGTTAGACATCAACCAAACGCCAACTACTTTTCAGGTGGACACGGGAGCGACATCATCTCTAATCGGACTTCAGAGCTTTCGAGAGCTAAACAATCTAAATTTAGTTCCCACAAATCGCACTCTCAATGCATATGGTGATATATCCGTTCCCATTAAAGGTGAAGCGGTGGTTGAAGTGCAGTGGCGTGACGAGAGGAAGCTGTTGTCTTTACTTGTAGTTGACAGTACAAGTGCTTCAAACATCATGGGCCTCGACTGGTTTGAAGCTTTCAAGTTTGAGGTTAAATATCCAAATGAGAGCGTTTTGCAATTGTCAGACGTATCACGTGATCAGCTCGCAAAACAAGCACATGCTCTTTGTGCAGAGTACAAATCGGTGTTCACATCTGAACTTGGATGCAGTAAACATTATACTGCCCATTTAACGCTGAAGCCTGATAGCCATCCACGGTATTTTAAGTACCGACCAGTTCCTTTTGCTCAACAATTTGCGGTCAAACGAGACATTGAGAGGTTAACAAGCTTGGGTATTTTGCGAGCCGTTGAAACTACTCAGTGGGCAGCCCCAATTGTAGTGGTTAAGAAGCACAACGGAGACCTTCGACTTTGCGGTGATTTCAAGGTCACCATAACTCCTCAGTTGGAAATTGATAGACATCCCGTTCCTCGGATTCAAGAATTGTTTTGTCGTCTTCAAGGTGGCCGTTATTTTACTAAAATTGATCTCTCCGATGCTTATCTCCAAATTCCACTGGATGATGAATCAAAGCGGCTATGTGTCATCAACACATCATCGTGTCAGGTCGAAATAATGCTGAGCATATAAGAAATCTCAAGACCCTATACCAGCGTTTCGAAGATCATGGGTTGAAATGTCGTCTAGTTAAGTGCAAGTTTGCTGAGCCCGAAATCGAATATTTAGGGCACATAATTGATGAAAAAGGAATAAGACCATCGGAAGCCCGATTAAAAGCCATAAACAATTTACCAATTCCGCAAAATCTCAAGGAGTTAGAGGCATTTTTGGGTAAGTTAAACTACTACAATCAATTTATTCCAAATTTCGCACAGTTAGCGGCACCGCTTAACAAGCTCAGGTCTAAAGAAACACCTTTTAATTGGAGCCAACAACAACAAAAATCGTTCGATGATTTTAAAGAGAAAATCATGAAGATCTCTAGCTTGGTTCATTTTCAAAATGACTTGCCTCTTTCTCTAGCGACGGATGCCTCATCGCATGGCATTGGAGCGGTGATCTCCCATCATTATCCCGATGGAACGGAGAAACCAAAACGCTGACTGAGACACAGAAAGGGTATAGCCAGATAGAGAAAGAGGCACTGTCAATCATTTATGGGGTAAAAAAGTTCCACCAATATCTATACGGCCGACAGTTCGAGTTAATTACGGACCATCAACCTTTGGTCATCATTTTTAGTCCGCATAAGAAACTACCTGTCATGACCATTCATCGCTTGCAGAGGTGGGCTATTACGCTTATGAGCTACACCTACACTATCCGCTATAGGCCTACAAAAGCTCATGGAAATGCTGACTGTTTGTCGCGTTTACCCCATGGGCCAGACGAGGATTTCGACAAGTCAGAGGAGGAAAAAGTTAATATTATAGAAGATGTGTTAGAAATGTTTCCAGTAAATGTAGCAGACATTGCTGCTGCGACAAAGAGTGATGATATAATTAAAAAGGTCATTCGGTATGTTCAGCATGGTTGGCCAAATTGTATTCCTTCTTCTGAAATTGAGTTACTTCCGTTTTTCCGAAGAAAGTTCTGTTTGTGTGTGTGTACTGATGTTCTTCTTTTTCAGAGCGAGAATTTTTGTAGAGTAGTAATACCTAAAACTTTACAACCTAGAGTATTGCAAATGATTCATCACGGCCATTGGGGCATGACTAGAATGAAGCAGATTTCGAGGCGATACTGCTGGTGGCCTGGTATCGATGAGCAGATACAAATGACAGTGAAGGAGTGCCGCGCGTGTCAGCTTAATGCCAGTAGTTCGCCCAAGGAATACTCCAGCTGGCCCTCTACAGTTGAGGTTTGGGAGCGATTACACGTGGATTTTGCGGGGCCATTCAAGAAGAGCATGTGGCTTATCGTGGTCGACTCAAATTCCAAATTTCCTTTTGTTATAAAGATGACATCAACGACTTCACTTGCAACCATACATGCGTTGCAATCTATTTTTGCATTAGAAGGTTTACCAAAGACGTTGGTTTCCGACAATGGGCCGCAATTCACGTCCAAGGAGTTCGGCGAATTTTGCAAAAGGAATTCAATCCAGCATTTAACGTCGGCACCTTTCAATCCGGAATCTAATGGTGCAGCGGAGCGTATGGTGCGCACTTTCAAGACGTCTTTAAGTAAGATATTAGAAAGTTCAGCTCGAGATGACGACGCATTATCGGTGTTCTTAGCGACATATCGTTCGACACCGGATAGTTTAGGCATTTCACCAGCTGAAAAGTTGCATGGTCGAATCCATCGAACATTTCTAGCGGCCATGGTTCCAGACACACGGAATGATATAAAACTGTGCGATAATAAGACTAAATTCTCTCCTAAACAGCCGGTATTTTTTCGTCAGTACCTGAAGAAAGAAAATTGGATGCCTGGTGTTATTTTACGGACACTAGGTAGAAAGATGTATATCGTGCAGTCTACAAGTGGGAATTATAGAAGACATCAGGATCAACTTCGTACTCGAGAAGTTCTCCAAGCATCACAAGACATGCATGATGGAGTAGTCGATAGTAATGTTTTAATAAAATCTAATAAACATCTTCCAAATCAAATTGCAGATCACAACCATTCTGAATCCCCGCAAAGAGGTTCTGCAAATGACTCACTGGTTATGGAGAGTCCCACTGCTTCAAGCCCAATGAATTTAGTTTCTCCACCCTTTGCCACTCAAGCGACTACAAGCCAAAGAGCGACCCCCTCTAGTCAGAAGGAAGTTTCAAAACCAGATACACCTAGAAGATCTGAACGTTTGCGTTTCAACCAAGTTACATATTATCCTTAAAAATTAGATGCGAGGGAAGCTGTTGTATCAGAATCTCGATAGCACATTGGCAACTCTGATTTTACATACGAATTTTGACAGCTCTTATGTATATATAATAGTATGCTGATTATGTATTAATTTTACTTGTCAAGTATTGCCTCGTGGTTAACCTCACTTGAATTCTGGTTCTCCACCAAAGAGGTTATATCAAATTTCTTTATATTAAACTCATTTGTATTTTCTTAGTTAAATCGGACAAGTCTTTTTATTTAACCTATTGTGGAAATCTAACAATAGTACTATGAGATACTTGTATGTTACGTCCGATAAAAATGTATAAGTCAAGTTATTTAATTTCTGGATATGGGATGTAAAAATGGGTTTTCAAATCAAGTGTGATAAAAGTTACTGAGTTACTAAATTACCTATTTAGGTCTTTAGTGTGGCAGGTGGTCTTATGGCCTCGCCTATCTTCAACTTCATATAGGTTGTTACCGATTATTTTGTTCACGCGAACTTTGATAAACTTGGGCACAGCTTTGCACTCAAGTGCTTAGTTGCATCACTCAGAATTTTATTTCTCTTGTAGATCTCATCGCCTATCTTGAACATCACTTTCCTTTTGCGAAGATTGTAATTCTTCTCGTAGGCTTCGTGAGTTTTGATTAACGCTTGCTTTAAATATGAATGTATGATGTTCATGCTAGCGACCTTGGGTAGCCAATCTTTCTCCGAACAGTTCAGTCCACCCAACTCTCTCAAAAGACGATAGTCTGCCCCATGCTCTATCATAAGCTGACCAAACAAGGCTTCGTACGGGGACATGGAAAGAGTTGAGTGCACCGTCGTGCGCAACGCACTACTGATCGAAGACAGATGGGCATCCCAATCCGTTTGTCGAGGATTGACATACGACCTAATGGCCGCAAGGATTGAACGGTTCACGCGTTCACTTGCGTTTGACTGGGGCGCATACACTGCCGTTCGGTAGTGTTTGACCCCGAAAACATCCAAAAACTTTTGAAACTCCTTACCAACAAATTGCGTGCCGTTGTCCGAGAGAAAACTCTCCAGCACTCCATATACCAAAAATACATCGTCCTTCGGGAATCTGACCACGCTCGCGGCTGTTGCCTTGCGCAGTGGTTTGATAAAGACGAACTTCGTTAGTTGATCCAACACGATTGCGATGTAAACATTACCCGATTTCGACCTGGGATACGGTCCGAGAAAGTCGACATCCAGATGTTGAAACGGTCTATCCACTTCAAAACTGTCTCCCATCTCTGCACGTAATGTCATGTTGGCTGCCTTACTGGTCTTACATGTTTCACACCGGTCTACGTAAAGTTTGACCTGCGTGTACATACCGGGCCAGTAAAATCTATCTCTCAACCGATAAATAGTCTTTACCACTCCACCATGCGAAGCACGCAGCGGATTGTGAGCCAAAGAGATCAGAGATCATCCGCCAAGGGATTACCAACCGCATGTTTAGTGCGTTTGTAAACATATCCTTCCGACACTTTGAGATCAGGTTGTCGTTCCTGTTCCTTCCTGATATGACTGATGATATCAAGATAACCTTCAGACTTAAAGGACGGATCCTCAAGATCGATGTGGAGCACCTCCAAGGCACCGATCTGTGCTAGACATGAAAGGAAAGCTGACACTGTCAACTCATCGTCTTCATAAGCCCTGGATAGAGCGTCTGGCACGACATTCAATGTTCCCTTCCTATGCTCTACCACAAAATCGAAACCTTGGAGACGCATACTCCACCTCGCTAATCTTCCGGTTGGATCCTTCATAGTCATCAGCCATTTCAGGCTGGAATGATCTGTAATTACGCGAAAATGGTATCCCTCAACGTATGATCTGAAGTTTTGGATACCTTCAAAAGCTGCTAAGCACTCGCGCTCTGTCACCGAATAGTTTCTCTGTGCAGCATTCAGTTTCCGGGAGAAGTAGTATGCCGTGAGAAATTCCTCGGACGGTTCCTACTCAGGAAATATTACAATTAAAAAAAGTAAGTCAAAGTATGAAAATTGCCAAATATCCCGTGAGTAATTCCTCTAACGAGTATTCGTCAGTACAAATCAGTGTTAATTGAAAATCCGGTGGATAAAAGGAATTTAAGTAGTCCGTGAGAAATCCTCGGACGGATACTACTTGGGGTGAGTAACGTTGATTTGATAAATTCAAGAAGGGAAAATTCCAAATATTCCGTGAGCAAGAAACCTCCAACGGATATTTAATCAATCAAATAATTCAAAAAAAAAATTAAAAAAAATTTGTTAATCTAAAAGGGCTTAATAATAAAGGTAAGTGTATATAAAGTCTATTCGTCTATCAAAAACAATACTTCAAGATGTCTTTAGAAACCCTATATTCAACTGGATACTTAAATATAATCTTAAAAGGAAATACAATATATGTTTTCTTATATCAAAAAAAAAATCGATTTCAGAAATCAATACATAAATTGTATTCAAAAACTAACTTTATACTGTAAGATCTAAGGTTCTTAACTGTATGCGGGCTCTATCCCAAAAAGGCTAAATAGCGGGCACTACAATCAAGAAGTTACGTCCCAACTTGATTGACGGAAACTCAAAAAAAATCAATACTTAACTGTACTCATATGATCTCAAAATATCTAAATGTGGGCACTATCCCAAAAATTTTCAAAACTGTAAACTACAAATGGGGGGCTCTATCCCAAAACTACACATCAATCGAGAAGTTACGTTTCAACTCAATTGACGGAACCTCAAAAAGAAATACTAGATACCTTGGGAACAATAGTATTTTTTTTTCAACTATCTAAAAAGAATTCATTCTAACACTGAACTGTAATGTGTCTCAAAAAAATATTTATTACAAACTATAAATGTATAAAACGGGTGTATCATAAAGGATTCGGGAGGTGGTGACCCTCCTTTCCTTGGAACATTGTGTGTGTGTAGTCGCGGTTGTACTATATATACAACCGACTCAAAAAAAGGTTAAGTAAACAACAAAAAAAACTTAGTGTGTGCGGTCTTGATACTTTACGGCGTTCTAGATGTAAAAGAAAAGACAATTCCTACAATCAAAAGGGTTAATCAGATGTGCGCCAGAGACTTTACGCTACTGCAGACGTACATCGGGCTTAATAACTCCAATTACCGGTTAGCGCTTCAAGTCCCGTTGCATGTCCTAACTTCCTAATGAAAATTGCAACTGACTGAATATTTCTAAAACAATTATATGGCTACAACAATAGCTAAAAGAAGTAAATCGAATTGTAGTTGAAACAAATGGGTCGTGTTCGAGTGAATGACAAGCTTCTGCAGCTGACGTGAGTCGGGCAAAAAGCTCCAACCACCGGTCAGAAGACCTGCTCAAACTGCTCTCGCACTTCTGGTTCTCAGACTTCACTAACTGGACTTTGTCAACACCTCAGCTACTGACGATCAAGCAAACGGCTGCTCAATCCGGACAGAGATCGAAGACATACCTAAGTGATCAAAGGTAGAGAAGAAACGGGTAGACCTAATGCAACAGCTGACTCGGGAAAAACTTCACCAAATCACTGGACAAAATGGTGCCTGCTCCGCTACTCTCGATGTTATTCCTCTATCCAAGAAACCTGAACAACATACAAACTATACTCCAATAAAAAGGAAAATCAAAAAAAAATCTTAGAAATCTGAAAAATTTCTAACTTCCAACTATGCTACTCGGAATCGACCTGACTTTATTCAATTCCAATCTGATCTTCTCAAGCTAATTCGGGCCCCACGTTGGGCGCCATCTGTAACGTAAAACTATTTAATGAGAATTGCAGAGAAAAACGAACGGAATTTGAATTGCCAACAGCCACCAAACATCTTCACCTAAATATCCTATGGATACCTAAGATCCAAACCCGATGCCTATCAACAACCCAAACCCAAGAGGAAGCAGGAAAAGACAGGCACCTAATATACCTTGGCTCTTATACCAAGGAACAGCAACCCTATTTTCCATCGCCTGTGTATGGATGTATCTAATGCCCATGTACTCACGGCATACTAACACCTCATGATTATGGCTACCTGCTCTCCCTACTCCTCTTCCATTTCCTAAAATTCCCATCCATCCCCATCACAGAAACGAAAACTATATATCAGCTTACCATAGGTTCTGACTACAAAACACCGTAGAACTGTCTAGAGGGTATCTGATGACATATTCCCGCCTATCCGCTGCGAGTACTAGATGTCCCGCTGGCAGCTGGTTCACTCTGTAGCCTACACCTATAAAACCAAGGACCCTACTTATATCCCCACTGACGAATCTAAACTTGGGATGCTATCTTAAATATCATGGCATCAATTTCCCGGAGGTTTCGCTCCAGTCTGCATCTATGCGTCTTGATATCGTCATCTGATTTGGCGTGAATTGGGATGGAAGCAACCTTATGCCGGCAACGCCCCCTTCCTCGTCGGCTACCCGTTAAGCGTAGACGGTGAGGACGGCATGCGACAACGTAAGGTCGTGGTCGAGATCGACCGTCGCGGTGGCCGGCAGTACCATAGCCACGACTAGCTCAGTCAGGCCATGGGCACTTGCTTCGGGATCTACATGACCGGTGTTACCTCTTATTTTTCCCTGCCGACCGTTGAACTTAAGATGTTCAAGGTCGAATATGGATTTTGAAATGCTTGATGGCCCTCTTAACTTTTGAAGATAAGATTGTAGTGAATTGATCGAAGAGAAAAGACGAATCATGACTGCACCTCCTACCACATTGGGAGTAAACCTAGTCTGAAAGTGAGAAACCCTGTCTGATCTATTGTCCTAGCATATATGAACCCTACACGTAAGTATTATATCTCAAGCATGCCATAGATTGTCGTGGCTGCTATGGCTAACTACTACCATCCACGTGATCAGCTGCCGCGATGATGTGCTGAACACGGATGTTGAGGTGACTAACCTTGTAGGGAGGGAGGATCTATGCTGTTATCTGATCCCCCTGGCCTCTCAACCCACCCAATCCGATGCGAAAACCAACTCTCTCAACACCGACCGTGGTTGTCCGCGACCTATGAGTCCCTACGACTCAATAACATTATTGGGCAACCCCTTTATATGAAAAGCAAGTAGAAATCTCGCTTGCTTACTCCATCATCTCAACCATGACTTAGTATCTATCCGAGATACTAATCACTCAAACTCCAACCTACAAAAAGGAAAGAAAAACCACACACACTACATGTCCTTATCCAAGGAAGTGAAAAGGGTACCACCCTCCCTCAGAAAAACTTACTCCATGTTCAAAAATATATCAGCATCTATTCAAGAAAATCTATAAAGTTCCTCTAATAGAATAATAAAACTGGAAATTTTTTTGTAAAAACGTTATAAAACGGATAATTTGTTTTGCTTCACATTCTTAAATAATACTTAAGGCTATCTTAAAGGATGTAAATAGAAACCTTGTTCTTATTGAGTCCTATAATTACAAAAATTATTGAATCTTCTTAATTAAATTTGGCTACTAATGATATCGCAGATATCAAATCAATTCAACAAAAAGAATAGTTTAGTTTTGAATCTGTATCTTATTGATGCTTTATAAAAGTCGATTTTCAAATTTTAACATTTTCTTCAACAATATTACAGATATGGGTTCTTATTCTTGAACCTAGTATAATCCCAAAAAGCTAAAATTAGTATTGTTCAAAACTCGAGAATGGAATACATATATTGATTTCAAAATCATCAAAGTATGAAGTTACCATAAACATATAATAAACATAAACGAAAACTAAGAAGTGAGATAAATTTATGCGAATTAATAGCACTGACGCTATGAACGAAACGGCGTTAGGTGTTATACGCGACGGTAAAAAAAATTATTTCGGATGATAACAGACAAAATTTATCTAGAAGCCTCGAAATATCTTGATCAGTAATGTCAACTGATACCCTAAACGATAAAAAAACGTCAATAAATCAACCGTATGAAATAGAAATCTACGGGTTATGGTATGTAAACCTACAATCGATTTCTTTTAATTGGGCACAATAATGCAGAAGACAATTAGATTTCAAAAATAAAGTATTTTTACTTGAATATTGCGGCAAGACGATAAAAGACCGGGCTTATGTACAATTGACACGGTAGATGCAAACCTAACAAAAGCGTAATCGCGAGTGATCATCGAGCGCGACTGTGTATCTGGCGCTGAGTGACGAATTGTAATAAAAAAATTAATTTCGAAAAAAAAAATCAACGCGGCGTTCAACGCTGGCGTTGTTGGTCGCTACCGACATGATACGGGATGAACACACGATACAAAAATAAATCTTTGACCGGAGGATAAAAGTTTTGGTGTCTGAAAAGTACGGATCTTGTCAATGAAGAGATAAGGGAATCACAAAACAAAATACTATATTCTAAATGCATTTCTTCAAACGCGAATAAATTTGGTTACGGTTGCAGAATGTATGGTATGAATCCCAAAGAAAAGAGATTTAAGAAAAGCTACGAGCACGGGCTCTATCAATGAATCTACTTTTAATGGAAACCGATCTCATAACTACTCGTACCGGAATGGATCGCGAATTCGATTTAGGAAGGGTGTGGATACCGTTTACACTTCTCACTGTCAAGTTTAATCACTATTTTTCTAAAATATAATGAATATAAATCCTCATATGCAGCCTGAGCTCTTATGTTCTATGTAAACGAAATTGCCACCGTCCGTGGACGTTATAAAAGTATGCTTACGCCTAATGTGGCGTACATGAGCCAAAGTAGCTCGCCAAATATGCGGCCAAGCGCGTGGGCTTCACGCTTTCTTAATTAACTTCACTCTCACTTTATACTTAATAAAAATAATTTGTTACCTGGATAAAAAGGTTTACTAGTTTTAATAATACATAGTAGATTCAGGATCTGATGAATGTTGAAATAATCTTGATGAACAGCTGATGAACTGATGAAGGACCGGCATCTGTGCAGCAGCACTCGCCAGGCGTCCGGAAATATGTTATCCCGCGATGAGTGATGTTACTGGTGTGGAATCCCTCGACGAAAGTCTTGGTGCTCCGACGACGTGTGATGCAAATAAATTGGAATCCCAATATAAATGACCAAAGGATACAGAATCGTATCTGGTCACTGCGTTGCGCCGAGAGGGCGGTAAAAAAGAACAAGTTGATGTCCGCTTCGATCAATGGAGCGTTATCATCATTGGCTTGTGAGTATATATCCCAAAAGTTATGTATGCTGAGGATGGTGGTGGCTTTCTTTGTACAAAAAAAAGTCACCTCGTGGTACGCCTACGGTACTGGCGCGTGTGTTATACGTAGCGTGTATAAGAAAAAAGGAAAAAAAACGTGATGCGGCTGGTGAAGGTGGAGAGGTTGCATTCCTAGGCGAGCCGACTTGCGGATCAACGCCCTTTGGTGCCTCCTCGTATGATTACCAGGCCGCACGTTTGGCGGATATGTATATATGTATCCTTGCTGAGGTGAGGGGTACGTATATAGGTACCCTCTTCTGTATCTGCTCTCTTAACGAGACGCCACTTCCAAACAAAAGGGAAATCCTTAATGGTGCGTAAACTAACGCAATTGCCTTTATTTTGTCTCAATGAAACGGAGTATGTACATGATGTGAGGGATGCGGCGATCCAAATGGGTCATATAGTCACTAATAGGACCGTAGTACTTCCGCTTGTCGGTGTCCCAAAAAAAAATCTCCTGCGTCTTTGATCGAATGATCCTAAATTCGTAGGTGTTGTCCACAAGATCTCGGCGACGAATCCACCTATGCCACATGGAATAAATTGGCGATAAGTATGGGGCCACATGGTTCTATATGTAATCATATATCGGGGCAAAAGAATTGAAATTCCTTTGCTCGAATATATAATTGAAAAAGATTCACTCACCTGAAGTTATGTTTCAATTTCTATTCAGTTAGATAATGAGGAAATAACACATTGCTCCTGCAAGTGTATTATTTCCTCCTCAGTAAAAAAAAAAATGGTCGCAGCAACAAAAAAAATTCAATTTATCACCGTTCTGCTGCTGACTTGCGCTCTAGTCAATGGTCTTCTGTAAAATGAAATTTGTGGCTGGCTTCCTGGATAATGATTCCATATTCCATTCGGCCAACGCCCTGTTTTCCAATGAGATTTCTTTCGTTCCAATTATAGCTATGTGTGTTTGTGACGTCAATGATGGTATGTAGTTGCAGGTTTATACGGTCTGTGTACACATTTCTGATATTAAGTGTCCTGCATATTGGTGCAAAGTAAGTCTGACGGAATGTACAATTATGCACAATATTTTTGCGTTTTGAGTATGTTCACATTGAAGAATGTGACAGAACGTAATATTGGTTCGGAATATACGCACTTTTGGGTATACATATTGAGTAAAAGCGACTGTGCTTATCTTGACTGGGTGTTGAATGATTTGTCATATCTGACAGAGGAAATGTCATTACTTCAGTAATGTGAGTATTCTTACCTCGAATGGTCAAATTATCCTGACCATGCGATTCTGATCTGTTTTTGGTAGGTGTCAGTACCAACAAGTTACAAAATTAATGGCATGACTACGTCTGTCATTTAAAGTCGAATCGCACTCGACAGTATCATGAGTCAAGCTAACTTTCTCTGCTGTCAAGTGACTATTTGTAAAGTAAAAGGACTTAAGCAGAAATGTCTGCTGGGCAGTAGAAATCAAGACAAGGAACGAAATCTGAGTCACTGATGACGTCATTAGTGCTCACATCACCCTTCGCACTCATCTTGAACATTAACTGTCAATGTGAATTCTATTGAATGACAACGGGAGTACTCCTAGAGTATCAGTCAGGTAAATCGCTCACACCAATAATAAAATATCGCATTTGGTTACGTCAGCTGGATTGTGAGAGTGTTCCCATTTTTCAGCTAAAGATGAACTCAGCAATCTGACATTCATCTGTCAGGCAGAAATTTCTCTCGCTTATGCACTTTAGTTGTTGTAAACACATCATTCTGCAGTCTAATGTGTAAACCACATCTTATGTAGTTCTGCGTGTAGGCCAAGCAAAATATCCGTAGCGACAACTTCTAGTCGCCTATCGCTCAAAAATAATACTTCCTTGGGAATGGCGTACTGCGCATGACTTGGAAATTCTCTTTTCAAAATGGAGACCAAGTGGATTCCCTGGGAAGTGGAATGTGTTCGTCGGGGTGGATTCTAGATGAGGATTCATTTCTAATGGCCGACCAAATTGGGTGCGTTCAGCACCATGTGAGTTACCGTGCGGTTACTCTGGTAGATGGCACCAATTGCAAATACTTCCCTGCAAACGTAGAAGTACAGAAATAACCAGTGGAATATGTACGTAAAAGAAGTACATCCTTTCCACTGAAAAAGGATAGGCGATCGGGAAAAAATTCAGTTATATGCCAACTGTATATAAGAATATATGAAGGCACTATCTCTTGTAGGGAAAACATTTCCACCTCCATACACATATTTAGTTTTCCATCTCACTACCATGTCATAAATCAAAAATGACAGATAGAGTAATCCACCGTAGGGACAAACCTCTTTTCAAAAATGACACCTAATTTGAGCGAAACAGGACATAGAAAAATGTCCCAGCGAACACTTATTGAATTTGCAGCGCAATGTAAATTGCTACACTTTAGCTATACCAGAACGGTTGTAGCAACCAAATCCAATAAGACCGACATGCGCGACATGAAATAACAACGGCAGAAATATTTAGAGTAGAAACTTCATTTATTAACAGATACACACCACCGAACACAAAAATCATATTTTTACATACAAAACATTCAATCTGACAAACAATATTGAAGAAACCTATATCTAATGAAAAGTCAAATGTCATAATCTAGTTATGACATATCAAAGCCAAAATAATTCCCTAATCGCCAAGTCAACCTTCTCAAAGTTTGTGTCTTCAGAAGGAAATAAGAGTAGAACAAATGTTCTATCAGCGCTGCCGGAATGAGTACTAAGGGAGTATTCGTACTCCACTTCACCGTACTCCCGTACTCCCCTCTCTTAAAATGTACTCCCCTCAAAAATATTTTGAAGTCTATTTTTGTTTAGTATTTTTGTTTTATTTTAAAGTTCATTCTATCATATGTTAAATTTTCATTATTTGTTATAAATTATTTTGAACAATTTTATCTAGAACGACAAACCCTTAATGCTCTGAATGTCTGAATGCATTCATTTTTTTTCTACCCTGAGCGTTGCCAGTATGATTGACATAATTTGTGATGGTGACATAAGCTTTCAAATGAGAAATCTCATTGTATTGAAAATTCGTTGAAAGTACAATACAAAAATGGAAAAATAAGTTTTTAAGTAGTGCAAAATAGATTAGTTGTCTTAATTGAATACTTCTTATCTAGGTATCTTATTAAATACAAAAAAAATTCTTGCAAAATACTCAGAAATAGCTTAACAATTGAAATACGGAAAAACCAAAGCTATTGAAACAACAAATACCGTTCTATTAACGGAAGCTCAAAATTCCATCGCGCAAATCTTAAAAAATCAGAAAGTTTTCATTAATAGTTGATGAAACAACCGATACTAGCTGTAAGAAATGTCTTGTATTCGTAGTAAGGTACTTCGATTTTATGCGCCAAAAGGTCGCCGATCGCTTTTTCGGGTTAATCGAACTCCAAAGCGCAACGGCTCAATCAATTTTTGATGCAATAACCAATTATTTTAAAGTGATGGACATACCGATTAACAACATAATTGGTTTCGCTGCTGACAATGCATCAGTCATTATGGGGAATAAAAACGGGGTGAAAGCTTTGTTCCAAAAGATATTTCCGAACATCTACGTCATCGGATGTACCTGCCATTCGTTGCACTTATGCTCAATTGCTGCTTCAAAAAAACTTCCGGAGAAAATAGAGGTACTAACAAGGAATATTTATTAATTTTTTTCACATAGTTCCAAAAGGCAGTATGATTTTAGAGAGTTTCAAGAATATTTTAATGTTCAATGTCATACAATTCTAAAAACTTCTTCCACCAGATGGCTTTCGTTAGAACAAGTTATTTAATTTTTTTTTATCATTTCAATTAGACAAAGATGCAGGTTTGGCCCATCAGATTTTGTTAGATATGAATGTAAGAAACAAAATATATTTTCATTTTCTTTCCTACATTTTAAAAATGATAAATAAAATGAATTTAGAGCTTCAATCAGAAGAGCAACGAATACATATTCTCCTTCTAACAGTAAAGATGCACTATAAAACAATTTTACAAAATTTTGTAAAATCTTCTTTTATCGATGACTCTGACCTTAATTTAGCAGATATTGACTCCTCAAGAAAAGAGATTTTTCTTGAAAAAACTTACATAGGTGCTAAGGCGAGTCTATTGCTTACAGAAGAGCAACTTTCAGCTGATGAAATAAAAGATATTTTAGAACACTGCCGTGAGTACTATGTAGAACTATGCAAAGAAATCAGTTCAAGGATAGATTTTAACGATGAAGTGTTAAAAGCACTTAACATTCTAGACCAAAAAGCCAAACATCCTTCTCTAGTCCCTCTTATAAAGATTTTCCCAAATCTTGTAACGGGCGATAATGTCGAGGAGCTGGATGAGGATAGGGAATGTAGTTTGGAGGAGTTTTGGCGTACTGTGTTTGAAATCAGAAATACTTTAATCGCATTTGCCTATGTTCAAGGAGTTGAACAAATGTATAAGCTCAATTATTTCTTTACCACAAGTTAGTGCGAATGCTGAACGCATTTTTTCGCAATTATTTTTAATAAAAACAAAAAATAGAAACTGTTTAGCTGTTCCCACCATATATGCCATTTTGATGGCAAAATCTCTTTTGTATAACCAATATGCATCACAATGGGCACCTTCAAAAGAACTTTTGGATAGTTATTTTAAACGATAAGTATCCAACATAAATGATGTGATTCTTAATAATATTCAACATGAATTTTTTTACTTTATCTTTGAATTATTATTTATTATTTTCTTAATTGAATTATGTATTTGGAGTTTGTTGAGTTTTTTGTATGTAAATTAAATTTAATTTTTATGAAGTTTCACTACCAAGTGATAATAACACAAATAATGTGATATTAATTAAAGTTTGTAACACCTACTTAGCGTTATAAGAAATATTTTTTTGTACGTTTTAATTATTTATTGTTTTGTTTTATGTACCTGGAATTTGAGTACAATTATTGTTTAAATAAAGTTGTATTGTTAAAAAAATTCAGTGTTTTTTGTGCGTACTCCCTACCAACGCGAAATACTCCCCTTTAAACCTTTGATATACTCCCCAGCGAAAATTTGAAACGGCAGCCCTGATTCCTATCGGATGCTCTATACTCGTCCATTCATTTTTCAACTCTGACATCGGCCACACCTGGAAAATAAAAAAGCAGAAAAAGTAAGAGTAAAATAAGAATTTTGAAGAAGAAATTAGAAGAGTTTAATAAAATAAAAAGAAGTAAAGTTGAAATTAAAGAAATCTGATAAAATTAAAGTAAACTGAAAATAAATCATTGTGAGAAATCATAGGAAGAATAGAACGAGAAATAAAGGTAATTTTGTGCATAATGAAAGTGAATTGAATTTGTGTTAAAGAAGTTGAAATCCTAATTAGATTGACGCCATCAGGCAAGGATATCATCAAGAAAAGCGATTTTATTAAGGATAAGGATATTGCGCAGAAGAATTCTAAGCGCAGATACAAAAATAAAATATGTAAGTGAAAATTAATTTTTTCTTATGCAGCCAAATTCCTTGGCCTTGATTTTTTTGTTTGTGCATATAGCGGCAAGCCACGCCAGGTGAATTTCACCACGTGATTTAGTTTCGTCATGTATATGACCGAACACATAGAGATTTCTATGATGTTTTTTTTTTTAAGAAATATTTTTTTCTGACGCCATGCATTTTTGTTATAGATGAATTACGTGGAAACATTCGCGCCGGCTCTATGAGAAGCGCTTATGCGTGCACATGCTGCACCAATCATCGACCGCGTGGCCAAGGAAGGAATCATCACCGAAACAACGAAAGCTTTAAGGGATTTTTTGAAGCATAATTGCTGCTCATCGACGTCCGGCGCTAACATTTTTTTTAAATATATTTTTCGCACATAATTTTTGTCATATATCCTTGCAAATATAACCTTCGTCATATATTTCTGTTTCATCGGATTGTTTCACAATATATTTTTGACATATATTATCCCGTCTTAGCTTATCTTGTGTTAAATCGATAACATTTTGGCATCCAAACCAGCACACTCATCTTTCGTGCACGATTTACGTACACTTTTGTAAACGCTTCAATAATTGCAAAGTTATAAAAACCACAAAGAGCAATTTTTCTTGCATCAGATCAGATTGTTTCAGATTCAGTTTGATAACCTGAATCACGATTCAGATTTACTCCGTGAATACAATTACAACTTATAAAAAGATTTCTAATTCACATTCTAATATTGAAACTGCTTAATATAAAAAGTACACTTAAAGAATCTACGATTAGCATTACGCATAATAATCTACTGCGTTTGCTAGATAACAAAATACATCATCAGTTGACTACGACGGTAGCGAATTCTTAACAGACTTCGAAAGCTGAGATTTGAGAACGGAGCACCTCGCAACTTGCTTGGGCGGCACCAACTTAAACAATCTGTCAAAATAACCACATGCGGTGACAGTACCACGTGTTTGAGTCCAGCCAAAAGATTCCTAGTACCTATCAAAGCTAGCTACACATAATCGAAACAAACTAAAACAAATCATCGAACAGAAAGAACATAAAGATACGAAGCAACTACGGATGCGACACGCTGTAGAAGATAGAATCTTTGCTCAACGTGCCACATCAACGTATCTACGTCACATCTTTCGTCAGTTAACCAGATTACGTCACCGACTATCACAACGCTAAGAGAACAACATCGAAAACAGGATTCATCCTAAGTATCATATTTAATAAATAGATTTGAATTGCATTTGTAGACTTATAAGTTATTTTAAGTATTTATCTATATTTGAATATCATATTCTAATACAGAATTCTATTACTACCCACCCACATCCAGGTTGATACTAAAGAATTAAAATAGAATAGCCCTGCAATCAAGAATAAAGTAAATGAAGAGTTGTCTAAGAACCAAATTAAAAGTGAAAGTATACATGAAAACAAAAAGTGAAGAAAGTCATTGATATTAAACAGTAAAGTAACTTTTTTTTTGTATTGACGTGCAAATCGTCAATCTTTGTAAATATTTTTGTGTAAAGTATAGTAACCGTAATTGAATTTAAACGGCAAGTGAAAATCAAAACGAAACAAATCATCAGCAAATATATATAAACATAATCATAAAATTTAAACAGTCAACATCAACAGCATCGACAAATGACACCAAGTGTCTTCCAACCATCATCTTCGAGGTACAGTGCACTGCAGCCGACGAAAGATTTGGTGAGTTTATTCCATTATATTGAATATAATCCTTATTGATTTATATATATATATTACAACGATGAACGATGATTTTTGAATTGAATTAATTTGATAAAACGAAACCGCATATTGAAATTGCCAACCATAATTAATTTGATATTAATTGAAGAGATTTAAAGAGTTTAAAGAAAATACAAATTCAATTTATTTAAACATTTAAATACGCCCTACATTGAACAAGGCGTGCAACTTTTACTATAACTTTGAGTATCAATCATAGTCCCTGTCCTTGTTATAACCTAATTTTAAAAAAACATTAAACTTTTAAATGATTTAAAGAATACGAATTTTGATATAAAATAACATTTCATATGTATGGGTTGATGTTAGCCATACATTAGCCTTAATAGATTTTTGAGAAATAAATATTTTTGAGGAATTTAGAATATTAGATTTTTATAGATTTAGATTAAGATTAAGATTTTCATTGATATTTTAAATAAACAAATTTTATAACGTTTCATTAAAATTTCAAGCTTATTCATTTCGGTAAAAGAATGTCAGTGAAGACTTCTGATATTTTTATAGAAATAATTCACAGATATTTTGTAGTAAGTATGGTTGAGTAGATATAGGTTCGTGGGGAATTGGAATGGGCCCCCTCTTCACACAACATTTGGAATGGATCAATGGAAAGTTCGTTAGTATGGGTAGGATTAGTGGTATAGGTCATGGTTAGATTAGAATACCGATAGATTAGGTTTAGTTTTGAGCGAATAAAAATGATATGAGGTTTGATATGAACAGATAAGTTGAGGTTTGATTCCGTATGAATGAGTTTTTAGGATTAGTTAGTATAGTTAAGAGGATATAGTTTAGGAATGAAGTAGAGTTTGAGTAAACCTTACTAAGTTTCTTTTATTATGTTTAGGGGCTTCGTAAATATTTTGTTGAGGTACCAATGAAGCCAAGGTCTGGTGAGCTTTCAGCGAACTGGAATAGGGCGGGTTAAGAGTACCGGGTATCTATTAACATCTAAGATACCCACCCATATAGTGAGACACCGACTGTCGTCTGCGATAATAAAGTGAACTCAGCAGACGATGAGAACTTCAAGTTGTTCATGGTATAAACGAACATCTACTTATACCCATTATAAATACTACGAGGTAGCAGAGGTTTTTAGAGTTTTCTAGATGATCAGTTCATGGTGAAATAAGATGTTATCGGTGCATAGACATGTCGTAAATAAAGGAGGGTTCATAAGGCAATACATCCGTTGTGATGGACGGCCTATGAACCGATCGGCGTAAATACTGTTCTTGGGGCCCCTTAATTAATTCTAATAACACGAGTGAATATCATCCGAACTCGAAGATATGCAGATGGTTGAAAAAAAACTTGTAGCACGGCTGTCGCAGTATGGCAAGAACTCACACCCATATGCTCCTGAGTGATACGGAGCCAGATGCTGCATATCGACGCGGTACTGGCGAGCGGCAACCCTTATTAACGCTAGTAAGCTGACCTGGATATGTGAAGCTATGTATTCTTATCGGTAAAACTAGGTAGATAGTTAGGGGTTTATGCACGGTTAAAGGTGGTAAAGATATATCTTGATGGTGTCTGGGTCCCTTCTTTAAGCTCTGTGTCGGACTGGCATATACAGGGTTTAGGATCCCTGTTGGAAGAAGATTAACGCGGAGGTTACTCTAGATCATTATCATGTATCAACCCGAATCATCTCAGCTAAGTGTTAGCATTCCATCACGTGGTCCTGCGTATCGTTAGAGTCTAGAATGTGTGAAGCAAGGTTATTGATATAGTGTCTTGGACATGAATTGAATAAGGTACACTGGGATTTCAGTTAAGGCTTTGAGGGATGCACGGGATGGGAGGCGTTAGTGCTGATGAAAAGGGCAAGCAAGACATCAACGCTTGTCAAAATCAAGTACCATGTTTGAGGAAGCCGTTGATATTGGAAGGGGTTGAGGGATTCAATCTTATTCTATACCAATAGTGACTTTAAATAGGTATTTCCACTTTTTTTTTGTGTTTTAAATAGGAATCTGCGCTGATCTAAGATTTTGTGGGCTGAATGTGTCTTCTGATGTGAGGCGAATTGGTTCGTCGGTACGAGTCAGAGACAGATACTTTCATTAATATGAAATGTTTAATGGATGACATCCCACGAGGTGAGATGGCTGACTGATTCTCGATTCTTTATTACAAAAATGGCGCTAGAGTCGTCTGTGACGAGGAGAGAGAATAATAATTCTTTCTGTATCCTTTATTGGATGATATGCGGTCAGTTAACCATTAGGCGTAGCGCAGATTCTCATTTTCTCCGTTACAAAATGGCGCCCAACGTGGGGCCCCGAACAGTTCTTTTTACGCCCGATGTTAGAATCTAGTTTATTTACAAACCGTGAACTTATGTTCTTTGAAATTTTTTTTGGTGATGGGGTAAAAATATTTTTTTTTACTCTGATTTTTTTTTTTGAGGTTAAATTCTTTTAAGGTAGTTATTTTGTCATGAGGGACAACGTCTAGTTTTGAGTTATGGATACTATTTTGTCCAGGGTGATTGATGAACAGGTTCTCGATACTCGTCTGTTGCATTAGGTCCATTCTCAATTCTTTCCTCTAAAAGTGACAGGTTCTCTAAGTATTGTCGTCCGGATTAGATAGGGTTATGTCTGATCGTCTGTTTGCGAAATGCTAAAGTTCCTTACTAGTTTTGATAAAATTTAGGTAGTTATAATCGTACAAGTGTAGATCTCTTGACCGGTGATTGATGAACAGGTTCTCGATGCACGTCTGTTGCAAGAGTTACATTTGAACATTAGTACTTATACTCCTAAAGAATCCCAGCTCTCAAAGTGTCGTAGTGATACGACAAAATTTTCCAAACTAAAACCTTACAGTCCAATTTTTTTTGTCGAGTTTGATAGAAGTTTCAAGGATAAGGAAAATCTTATGAAACGCTGACCGGTGATTGGTGATTTAATTCCCGATGCACGTCTGCAGCAGCGTAATAAGACTCCCGATTCCGAGATGAGAATTTTGTTTTAATCTTGATAAGATTGAAGTATGAAACCAGTAGTAAAGACCATACACACTAACAATTTTAATTTTTATTTTTTTTTTATTTGAAGTTGTCGCAAGAGGCGAAGCTTCAGTTTATCCTAAAGTTGTGAAAGGGAGTCATTCCAATTCCCGAACCGTAAGGTTTATGAACACAGTATTATATTTGAGTATAAGATATAATTTTTTTTGAGATTTAGTATTTTTCAAGTTTAAGTATCATCATAATTTTTTTTGAGATTTTTGGAAAGTTAGATTTTGAGAATAGATTTTTGAAATTTTTGGAAATTTTTGAAATATTTTTTTTTGTTACAGACAGTATAGTTACACGATTGACTTGACAGGTCAGGTGTCCGAAGAGTCGTGGGAACTAGTCTTATTAGGTTTTGTAGAACAGAGACAGTATAGTTACGCGATTGACTTGCCAGGTCAGGTGTCTGAAGAGTCGTGGGAACTAGTCTGAGTAAGTTTTTTTGAGTACGATAGTAGTTACGTGATTGACAGCCAGAATAGGTGTCTGAAGAGTCGCTGGAGCTACTAGTACTGAGTTTAGTAGTTTATAGAAACAGTTTTTTTTTAGAAATTAAGCCAGAATTAAGTATTATCATTAAGCATCAATTTTTGAATTATAAACCTTTATATAATAATTCTATTGTGAAGTCTTGCGAATTATAAGAGCTTCCCAATACAACATAATTTTTTTTATTTTCCTTTTGATATTGCAGGAAATGTTCTAAGAGAGAGTCTTCCTCTAGAACAGTCTGTAAACCCTTTTTGATTGAAAGTTAACACTACGTAAAGTGTGAAACGCGATTTTTACTTTAAATAATTTATCTGCGTAATCTTAATACGCGAATTTTCTTTCGTGAGAAGTTTTTTTTTTGAAGAGAATTTGAATTATTGACCCTTGTCTGACTAAACGTATATACGTTTAGAATTTTTTTTTATATTTACCCGTCCAATAACAATTTTTCGTGTTGTACTACCGTATAGCCTTCGCGAGTTTTAACGACTCCAACAACTCAATGTCTGGGAGAGGAAGGAGATACGTGTCACAGAGTCCGTATAACCCTAATTATCGTGACATTATTATACAGTCACCAGCAATGATACAACCACCGATTGATGAAGAAGAGGAGGCATCCAGGAATAATCATTCCGATGGAAGGCCTAGTGTTTCAGGAGGGAGTTTGAATGGTCAGCTCCAATTGAGTCAAAGTGACAATTCTTCTGCCCATGATCAACAAGAGCAGAGTATTCAAGAGGTATTGAACCGCTCACGCACAATACAAGAAGTTGTAACTGCTACGGTGAACTTACACCGAACAGAAAAGAGAAGATTTCTAACTGATCAGATAGCACTCAGCCAAGCGACCATATTAAGTCAGATCTCTGACCTAATAAAAAGAGCAACAGAACTTCCAACTGCTTCTAACCATCAAGTTGAAAATAATTTTCCCATTCAACCAAATCAACCTAACTTAGATAGCAATTTACCTTCGTCTAGCAATTACCTTTTAAATAACAATTATCAAGTACCGAACAATTATACAACAGCGTATAATCCTTCTACGCAACCAAACTTAGTTGATAGACCAATTTCAAATTTAAGAACCTTAAATCCGCCTACCCGGGCGACAACAATGAACAACTTACATAATAATGCGGGACGTACGATTCAAGATCTAGCAGATCTACCTACACCAGTAACACAACCAACCGTCCAACATCGATTGCCTTCAGTACATCCTGTAGACATGGTACAAGGCGCAGATCTGGATGATTTTCAAACACAGATGAACGCATTAAGTCTTAATAATGGTTCTCATGGAGCTTCATCTCCACACAGACAAGTTCCATCGAACCTTACAGCTTTAAGTAAATATCCACAATTTCACAAGTGGGGTCTAAAGTTCGACGGTAAAAGTATGCCAGTCGACGACTTTTTATTTCGTTTAGACAGAATTAGAGTAAGTTACAATGTCCTGTGGGAAGAAGTTCTAGCGAACTTTCATCATTTTGTGTCTGGATCAGCCGAAGCCTGGTACTGGACGCATTTGAAGAGCATTCAACATTCGTCGTGGAGCTCTTTCCAAATATCCTTGATTGAACAATTTCGCAGTCTGGAAACAGATTCGGAACTATCCCGAAAGATTAACGATCGCAAGCAACAACACGGCGAATCGTTCAATGACTTCTTTGACTCCATGATGAGCCTGAATTCAAGGATGCGTATTCCGAAAACGGAAAAAGAGATGATTGAGATCATAAAATTAAATGTCAATCGACGTTTAGGTACTCACCTAATAACATTCAATACCCATTGTATAAGGCAATTAGCATATACATGTCGTAACGTCGAGAAATACTATAATTACAAACCGGAGGGAACGCGATTGAATAATTTCGTGCCAAACGCACAGAGACCGCAACCACAAAATAGATATGTCAGCGAAGTTGGTGAACTACCGTCTGACGAACTAGCTGTTGCTACTCAAGGAACCGTAGAAGCGTTCCATGATGAATCCAAACCATTTAAGTGTTGGAATTGTCAGGGCGTGGGTCATATGTTACGTGACTGCGCAGAACCACATAAAGTGAAATGTTACCGCTGCGGCAAGGCAGGTGCTTATAGCTCTAGTTGTGCTAGATGCGCGGGAAACTACGACAGGACGAATCCACCATCCGGGAAGATTCGCTCCGTAAATCCGAACCCGGAGATGTAAACAATAATAAAGACCTTCCGTTTACTACTCCAATTACAATTTTAAAGCCAAGCAATGAACCAGTAACAAAAATGAAATCCGATATTGAAGATTATTTAAATAAACCTAACATAAACAAAAGATATGAATTCTATAAGAAGCCTTTCCATGACAGATTACGGAATTATTACGAAGTAAGGAAACGAGTCGTATCCTTTCCGGAGATTTTGCGACGCATTTGCAAAACGCGAGAACGTTTCCATCAGAAGCGGACAGCTTATCGCAATGTCGCTTCTGCTACGATAGGTAAGGAATCCAACGATCCACGTCCCTACGTTACCGTAGAGATTTTCGGGGACAAATTCCTTGGACTATTGGATTCAGGTGCCCCTATTAGTTGTCTGGGAACAGACATTGTTCCGTATCTCAAGGAGAAGCGCATTGCGATAAAGCGTGTAGAGACTACCGTGTCCACAGCTGATGGACAACGGCAGGCAATAACCGGAATGGTTACGACGAAAGTCGTTTATAATAACATGAGCGTAGAGATGAATTTCTATATAGTTCCCTCGCAGGCGCAACGCCTTTATCTCGGCGTCGACTTCTGGCGAAACTTCAAGATCGCTCCACACATAATATCTAGTATTTCGGGGACGTTACCGGATGGCAACCCCACACACCAATGTAAGCTGAATCACGAAGAGTCCTTACGACTTCGAGAGGTGATTCGGAGTTTTCCATCGTTTGCGAGCAAGGGGCTCGGGAAAACTCACTTGGTAGAGCATTGTATAGACACGGGCGATGCTTTACCGATCAAACAACGTTATTACCCCGTATCTCCAGCGGTACAATCCCTGATGTATGAGGAATTGGATCGCATGATTTCTTTGGGAGTCATCGAAGAAAGTTCCAGCGCATGGAGTTCTCCAGTTGTGCTAGTGCGCAAGCCTGGTAAGAACCGATTGTGTCTGGACTTTCGGAAGGTGAACAGTGTGACAAAGAAAGATGCGAGACCGATTGCTCATATTGAGGGACTGTTAGCGCGCCTTTCCGAAACACACTACATTTCTAGCGTGGATCTGAAAGACGCATTCTGGCAGATATCGTTGGAGATATCTTCTCGGGAGAAAACGGCCTTCATGGTACCAGGGCGACCTCTTTACCATTTTAAGGTAATGCCCTTTGGCTTATGCAATGCTGCGCAGAGTCTGAGTTACCTGATGAGTAGGGTAATCCCTTCAGAGCTGCGCGACCAAGTGTTTGTATATTTCGATGACCTCTTGGTCGTATCGAGAACATTCGACGAACACCTTCGAATTTTGGAACTCGTAGGTCGAAGATTGTCTGAAGCAGGACTGACCATCAACGTGGAGAAATCCAAGTTCTGTTTTGATGAGCTTCAGTACCTAGGATATCGGGTCGGACAAGGCTGTTTGAAAGCCGATCCCGACAAAATTGCGGCAATCACTAAATTTCCAGTGCCAACAACTACACGTCAAGTAAGACGATTTTTAGGCATGGCCGGTTGGTACCGGAGATTTGTGAAAGATTTTTCGACACTTGCTGCCCCGTTAACCGACGTATTGAAGAAGGGCAAAGCGTTCGAGCTTAGCCAGGAAGCTCTAGAAGCTTTCTCGAACATCAAGCAGGCGTTGACGTCAGCTCCGGTTTTAGTCAATCCAGATTTTACAAAGGAGTTCGTGATTCTGTGCGATGCATCCGCGTCCGGAATCGGATGTGTTCTTTTTCAACGCCATGAAGATGGAGCGGAACGCCCCATCTATTATTTCTCGCAAAAGCTTAACGCTGCACAAAGAAACTATTCCGTTTCCGAACGCGAATGTCTCGCCGCGTTTCTTGGTATTCACAAGTTCAGATCGTACGTGGAAGGGTATCGTTTCCGCGTGATCACTGATCATTCTAGCCTGAAGTGGCTGATGACACTCAAGGACCCCAATGGCCGTTTGGCTAGATGGAGTATGCGACTCCAAGGGTTCGACTTCGAAATAGAGCATCGAAAAGGTACTTTAAATGTTGTACCGGACGCGCTGTCTCGCGTTTATGAAGATGAACAATTAACTGTAGAAGCATATTTATCATGCCTATCTCGAGCCGAAACCGAGGAGGTGCTCCACCTAGACTTGGACGATCCATCCTTTAAGTCTGAGGGATACTTGGCTATCATCAACCACATCAGCAAGAACCAGGAACGATTACCCGACCTGAAAGTCTCTGAAGGTTATGTGTACAAGCGCATAAAACACGCAGTAGGCAACCCTTTAGCGGACGATCTGGCTGGGAAGTTGTGGGTTCCATCCGAGTTGACGAACTCACTAATCTCTCTCTCTCACGATCCACCGAGAGCTTCACACGGCGGTATAGCTAAAACTCTAAACAGATTAAGGCAGTATACGCAGGTAAAAACCTTTGTGGATAAGTGCGATACTTGTAAAACTAGTAAAGCCGCAAATTCTATTTTACGAACGGAAATGGGAAAAAGCTTCCGAGTAGAGAGGCCATTTCAACATCTGTGTGTTGATTTCTTGGGGCCCTATCCAAAGTCGCGAAGTGGTAACTCCTATATTGTTATAGTGTTAGATCAGCTAACGAAATTCGTGATTATCAAGCCACTTAGAAAAGCTACATCAGCCAGTGTTATTAAATTTCTTAAAGAAGAGATCTTTTTAGTTTATGGTGTACCAGAAAGTATTCTTTCAGACAATGGTACACAATTTATCAGTAATGACTTCAAGGAGTTACTAAAACTTTTTGGAATTAATCATATCAGAACGGCAGTGTACTCGCCGCAAGCGAACGCCAGCGAACGCGTTAATCGTTCCATTTTGGCGGCCGTTCGTTCATACGTGAACCCGAAGCAGACTAATTGGGATGCCTTTCTATCCTCAATTAGCAGTGCCTTACGTACAACAGTACACTCAACTCTCACGATGTCGCCATACGAAGCTCTATTCGGCCAGCGAAGGATCGAGCATGGGGCAGACTATCGTTTGTTGAGAGAGTTGGGTGGACTAAACAATTCTGAGATAGATTGGCTTCCCAAGGTCGCCAAAATGAATATCCTCCACTCTTATTTAAAAACAGCTTTGGAGAATACTCATGAAGAGTACGAGAAGAAATATAACTTGCAAAGCCGCAAGGTCAATTACAAAGTGGACGACGAACTTTACAAACGTAATTTCGTTCTTAGCGATGCGACGAAGCACTTTAGTGCAAAGTTATGCCCAAAATTTGTTAAAGTCAGGGTTTGCAAAGTCTTTGGCAATAATCTGTATGAAGTAGTGGACAGAAGAGGAGTCAAATCTAAATGTCACACTAAGGATTTGAAAAGGTAAAGTCTATTAAAGGAACTGTGATATATATATTACAAAAGGTAATATGTTGAGGTAGTACCAAGTATTTACTAACAGGTAGTTATACGCTTATGCCCGGCTAACTCAGCTGTGCATGAGACTCTTATTTATGTATTAGTCCAATTTTAAGTATATATGTATATATGTATTTTACGTATCAATCTTTTATAAAAAGTTAGAAAAAGAAAATGTTGAAATGTTGTCTTTCTCTTACATGTTTCAATCAGTGGTGACTAGAATGAAACATGCAAGTTGTGTAGGGAAAACATTTCCACCTCCATACACATATTTAGTTTTCCATCACTACCATGTCATAAATCAAAAATGACAGATAGAGTAATCCACCGTAGGGACAAACCTCTTTTCAAAAATGACACCTAATTTGAGCGAAACAGGACATAGAAAAATGTCCCAGCGAACACTTATTGAATTTGCAGCGCAATGTAAATTGCTACACTTTAGCTATACCAGAACGGTTGTAGCAACCAAATCCAATAAGACCGACATGCGCGACATGAAATAACAACGGCAGAAATATTTAGAGTAGAAACTTCATTTATTAACAGATACACACCACCGAACACAAAAATCATATTTTTACATACAAAACATTCAATCTGACAAACAATATTGAAGAAACCTATATCTAATGAAAAGTCAAATGTCATAATCTAGTTATGACATATCAAAGCCAAAATAATTCCCTAATCGCCAAGTCAACCTTCTCAAAGTTTGTGTCTTCAGAAGGAAATAAGAGTAGAACAAATGTTTTCAAATTTCCCCTGGGAAATTTTTACCACATTCCTATCGGATGCTCTATACTCGTCCATTCATTTTTCAACTCTGACAGCGGCCACACCTGGAAAATAAAAAAGCAGAAAAAATAAAGGTAAAATAAGAATTTTGAAGAAGAAATTAGAAGAGTTTAATAAAATAAAAAGAAGTAAAGTTGAAATTAAAGAAATCTAATAAAATTAAAGTAAACTGAAAAAAAATCATTGTGAGAAATCATAGGAAGAATAGAACGAGAAATAAAGGTAATTTTGTGCATAATGAAAGTGAATTGAATTTGTGTTAAAGAAGTTGAAATCCTAATTAGATTGACGCCATCAGGCAAGGATATCATCAAGAAAAGCGATTTTATTAAGGATAAGGATATTGCGCAGAAGAATTCTAAGCGCAGATACAAAAATAAAATATGTAAGTGAAAATTAATTTTTTCTTATGCAGCCAAATTCCTTGGCCTTGATTTTTTTGTTTGTGCATATAGCGGCAAGCCACGCCAGGTGAATTTCACCACGTGATTTAGTTTCGTCATGTATATGACCGAACACATAGAGATTTCTATGATGTTTTTTTTTTTAAGAAATATTTTTTTCTGACGCCATGCATTTTTGTTATAGATGAATTACGTGGAAACATTCGCGCCGGCTCTATGAGAAGCGCTTATGCGTGCACATGCTGCACCAATCATCGACCGCGTGGCCAAGGAAGGAATCATCACCGAAACAACGAAAGCTTTAAGGGATTTTTTGAAGCATAATTGCTGCTCATCGACGTCCGGCGCTAACATTTTTTTTAAATATATTTTTCGCACATAATTTTTGTCATATATCCTTGCAAATATAACCTTCGTCATATATTTCTGTTTCATCGGATTGTTTCACAATATATTTTTGACATATATTATCCCGTCTTAGCTTATCTTGTGTTAAATCGATAACATTTTGGCATCCAAACCAGCACACTCATCTTTCGTGCACGATTTACGTACACTTTTGTAAACGCTTCAATAATTGCAAAGTTATAAAAACCACAAAGAGCAATTTTTCTTGCATCAGATCAGATTGTTTCAGATTCAGTTTGATAACCTGAATCACGATTCAGATTTACTCCGTGAATACAATTACAACTTATAAAAAGATTTCTAATTCACATTCTAATATTGAAACTGCTTAATATAAAAAGTACACTTAAAGAATCTACGATTAGCATTACGCATAATAATCTACTGCGTTTGCTAGATAACAAAATACATCATCAGTTGACTACGACGGTAGCGAATTCTTAACAGACTTCGAAAGCTGAGATTTGAGAACGGAGCACCTCGCAACTTGCTTGGGCGGCACCAACTTAAACAATCTGTCAAAATAACCACATGCGGTGACAGTACCACGTGTTTGAGTCCAGCCAAAAGATTCCTAGTACCTATCAAAGCTAGCTACACATAATCGAAACAAACTAAAACAAATCATCGAACAGAAAGAACATAAAGATACGAAGCAACTACGGATGCGACACGCTGTAGAAGATAGAATCTTTGCTCAACGTGCCACATCAACGTATCTACGTCACATCTTTCGTCAGTTAACCAGATTACGTCACCGACTATCACAACGCTAAGAGAACAACATCGAAAACAGGATTCATCCTAAGTATCATATTTAATAAATAGATTTGAATTGCATTTGTAGACTTATAAGTTATTTTAAGTATTTATCTATATTTGAATATCATATTCTAATACAGAATTCTATTACTACCCACCCACATCCAGGTTGATACTCAAGAATTAAAATAGAATAGCCCTGCAATCAAGAATAAAGTAAATGAAGAGTTGTCTAAGAACCAAATTAAAAGTGAAAGTATACATGAAAACAAAAAGTGAAGAAAGTCATTGATATTAAACAGTAAAGTAACTTTTTTTTTGTATTGACGTGCAAATCGTCAATCTTTGTAAATATTTTTGTGTAAAGTATAGTAACCGTAATTGAATTTAAACGGCAAGTGAAAATCAAAACGAAACAAATCATCAGCAAATATATATAAACATAATCATAAAATTTAAACAGTCAACATCAACAGCATCGACAAATGACACCAAGTGTCTTCCAACCATCATCTTCGAGGTACAGTGCACTGCAGCCGACGAAAGATTTGGTGAGTTTATTCCATTATATTGAATATAATCCTTATTGATTTTTATTATTACAACGATGAACGATGATTTTTGAATTGAATTAATTTGATAAAACGAAACCGCATATTGAAATTGCCAACCATAATTAATTTGATATTAATTGAAGAGATTTAAAGAGTTTAAAGAAAATACAAATTCAATTTATTTAAACATTTAAATACGCCCTACCTTGAACAAGGCGTGCAACTTTTACTATAACTTTGAGTATCAATCATAGTCCCTGTCCTTGTTATAACCTAATTTTAAAAAAACATTAAACTTTTAAATGATTTAAAGAATACGAATTTTGATATAAAATAACATTTCATATGTATGGGTTGATGTTAGCCATACATTAGCCTTAATAGATTTTTGAGAAATAAATATTTTTGAGGAATTTAGAATATTAGATTTTTATAGATTTAGATTAAGATTAAGATTTTCATTGATATTTTAAATAAACAAATTTTATAACGTTTCATTAAAATTTCAAGCTTATTCATTTCGGTAAAAGAATGTCAGTGAAGACTTCTGATATTTTTATAGAAATAATTCACAGATATTTTGTAGTAAGTATGGTTGAGTAGATATAGGTTCGTGGGGAATTGGAATGGGCCCCCTCTTCACACAACATTTGGAATGGATCAATGGAAAGTTCGTTAGTATGGGTAGGATTAGTGGTATAGGTCATGGTTAGATTAGAATACCGATAGATTAGGTTTAGTTTTGAGCGAATAAAAATGATATGAGGTTTGATATGAACAGATAAGTTGAGGTTTGATTCCGTATGAATGAGTTTTTAGGATTAGTTAGTATAGTTAAGAGGATATAGTTTAGGAATGAAGTAGAGTTTGAGTAAACCTTACTAAGTTTCTTTTATTATGTTTAGGGGCTTCGTAAATATTTTGTTGAGGTACCAATGAAGCCAAGGTCTGGTGAGCTTTCAGCGAACTGGAATAGGGCGGGTTAAGAGTACCGGGTATCTATTAACATCTAAGATACCCACCCATATAGTGAGACACCGACTGTCGTCTGCGATAATAAAGTGAACTCAGCAGACGATGAGAACTTCAAGTTGTTCATGGTATAAACGAACATCTACTTATACCCATTATAAATACTACGAGGTAGCAGAGGTTTTTAGAGTTTTCTAGATGATCAGTTCATGGTGAAATAAGATGTTATCGGTGCATAGACATGTCGTAAATAAAGGAGGGTTCATAAGGCAATACATCCATTGTGATGGACGGCCTATGAACCGATCGGCGTAAATACTGTTCTTGGGGCCCCTTAATTAATTCTAATAACACGAGTGAATATCATCCGAACTCGAAGATATGCAGATGGTTGAAAAAAAACTTGTAGCACGGCTGTCGCAGTATGGCAAGAACTCACACCCATATGCTCCTGAGTGATACGGAGCCAGATGCTGCATATCGACGCGGTACTGGCGAGCGGCAACCCTTATTAACGCTAGTAAGCTGACCTGGATATGTGAAGCTATGTATTCTTATCGGTAAAACTAGGTAGATAGTTAGGGGTTTATGCACGGTTAAAGGTGGTAAAGATATATCTTGATGGTGTCTGGGTCCCTTCTTTAAGCTCTGTGTCGGACTGGCATATACAGGGTTTAGGATCCCTGTTGGAAGAAGATTAACGCGGAGGTTACTCTAGATCATTATCATGTATCAACCCGAATCATCTCAGCTAAGTGTTAGCATTCCATCACGTGGTCCTGCGTATCGTTAGAGTCTAGAATGTGTGAAGCAAGGTTATTGATATAGTGTCTTGGACATGAATTGAATAAGGTACACTGGGATTTCAGTTAAGGCTTTGAGGGATGCACGGGATGGGAGGCGTTAGTGCTGATGAAAAGGGCAAGCAAGACATCAACGCTTGTCAAAATCAAGTACCATGTTTGAGGAAGCCGTTGATATTGGAAGGGGTTGAGGGATTCAATCTTATTCTATACCAATAGTGACTTTAAATAGGTATTTCCACTTTTTTTTTGTGTTTTAAATAGGAATCTGCGCTGATCTAAGATTTTGTGGGCTGAATGTGTCTTCTGATGTGAGGCGAATTGGTTCGTCGGTACGAGTCAGAGACAGATACTTTCATTAATATGAAATGTTTAATGGATGACATCCCACGAGGTGAGATGGCTGACTGATTCTCGATTCTTTATTACAAAAATGGCGCTAGAGTCGTCTGTGACGAGGAGAGAGAATAATAATTCTTTCTGTATCCTTTATTGGATGATATGCGGTCAGTTAACCACTAGGCGTAGCGCAGATTCTCATTTTCTCCGTTACAAAATGGCGCCCAACGTGGGGCCCCGAACAGTTCTTTTTACGCCCGATGTTAGAATCTAGTTTATTTACAAACCGTGAACTTATGTTCTTTGAAATTTTTTTTGGTGATGGGGTAAAAATATTTTTTTTTACTCTGATTTTTTTTTTTGAGGTTAAATTCTTTTAAGGTAGTTATTTTGTCATGAGGGACAACGTCTAGTTTTGAGTTATGGATACTATTTTGTCCAGGGTGATTGATGAACAGGTTCTCGATACTCGTCTGTTGCATTAGGTCCATTCTCAATTCTTTCCTCTAAAAGTGACAGGTTCTCTAAGTATTGTCGTCCGGATTAGATAGGGTTATGTCTGATCGTCTGTTTGCGAAATGCTAAAGTTCCTTACTAGTTTTGATAAAATTTAGGTAGTTATAATCGTACAAGTGTAGATCTATTGACCGGTGATTGATGAACAGGTTCTCGATGCACGTCTGTTGCAAGAGTTACATTTGAACATTAGTACTTATACTCCTAAAGAATCCCAGCTCTCAAAGTGTCGTAGTGATACGACAAAATTTTCCAAACTAAAACCTTACAGTCCAATTTTTTTTGTCGAGTTTGATAGAAGTTTCAAGGATAAGGAAAATCTTATGAAACGCTGACCGGTGATTGGTGATTTAATTCCCGATGCACGTCTGCAGCAGCGTAATAAGACTCCCGATTCCGAGATGAGAATTTTGTTTTAATCTTGATAAGATTGAAGTATGAAACCAGTAGTAAAGACCATACACACTAACAATTTTAATTTTTATTTTTTTTTTATTTGAAGTTGTCGCAAGAGGCGAAGCTTCAGTTTATCCTAAAGTTGTGAAAGGGAGTCATTCCAATTCCCGAACCGTAAGGTTTATGAACACAGTATTATATTTGAGTATAAGATATAATTTTTTTTGAGATTTAGTATTTTTCAAGTTTAAGTATCATCATAATTTTTTTTGAGATTTTTGGAAAGTTAGATTTTGAGAATAGATTTTTGAAATTTTTGGAAATTTTTGAAATATTTTTTTTTGTTACAGACAGTATAGTTACACGATTGACTTGACAGGTCAGGTGTCCGAAGAGTCGTGGGAACTAGTCTTATTAGGTTTTGTAGAACAGAGACAGTATAGTTACGCGATTGACTTGCCAGGTCAGGTGTCTGAAGAGTCGTGGGAACTAGTCTGAGTAAGTTTTTTTGAGTACGATAGTAGTTACGTGATTGACAGCCAGAATAGGTGTCTGAAGAGTCGCTGGAGCTACTAGTACTGAGTTTAGTAGTTTATAGAAACAGTTTTTTTTTAGAAATTAAGCCAGAATTAAGTATTATCATTAAGCATCAATTTTTGAATTATAAACCTTTATATAATAATTCTATTGTGAAGTCTTGCGAATTATAAGAGCTTCCCAATACAACATAATTTTTTTTATTTTCCTTTTGATATTGCAGGAAATGTTCTAAGAGAGAGTCTTCCTCTAGAACAGTCTGTAAACCCTTTTTGATTGAAAGTTAACACTACGTAAAGTGTGAAACGCGATTTTTACTTTAAATAATTTATCTGCGTAATCTTAATACGCGAATTTTCTTTCGTGAGAAGTTTTTTTTTTGAAGAGAATTTGAATTATTGACCCTTGTCTGACTAAACGTATATACGTTTAGAATTTTTTTTTATATTTACCCGTCCAATAACAATTTTTCGTGTTGTACTACCGTATAGCCTTCGCGAGTTTTAACGACTCCAACAACTCAATGTCTGGGAGAGGAAGGAGATACGTGTCACAGAGTCCGTATAACCCTAATTATCGTGACATTATTATACAGTCACCAGCAATGATACAACCACCGATTGATGAAGAAGAGGAGGCATCCAGGAATAATCATTCCGATGGAAGGCCTAGTGTTTCAGGAGGGAGTTTGAATGGTCAGCTCCAATTGAGTCAAAGTGACAATTCTTCTGCCCATGATCAACAAGAGCAGAGTATTCAAGAGGTATTGAACCGCTCACGCACAATACAAGAAGTTGTAACTGCTACGGTGAACTTACACCGAACAGAAGAGAGAAGATTTCTAACTGATCAGATAGCACTCAGCCAAGCGACCATATTAAGTCAGATCTCTGACCTAATAAAAAGAGCAACAGAACTTCCAACTGCTTCTAACCATCAAGTTGAAAATAATTTTCCCATTCAACCAAATCAACCTAACTTAGATAGCAATTTACCTTCGTCTAGCAATTACCTTTTAAATAACAATTATCAAGTACCGAACAATTATACAACAGCGTATAATCCTTCTACGCAACCAAACTTAGTTGATAGACCAATTTCAAATTTAAGAACCTTAAATCCGCCTACCCGGGCGACAACAATGAACAACTTACATAATAATGCGGGACGTACGATTCAAGATCTAGCAGATCTACCTACACCAGTAACACAACCAACCGTCCAACATCGATTGCCTTCAGTACATCCTGTAGACATGGTACAAGGCGCAGATCTGGATGATTTTCAAACACAGATGAACGCATTAAGTCTTAATAATGGTTCTCATGGAGCTTCATCTCCACACAGACAAGTTCCATCGAACCTTACAGCTTTAAGTAAATATCCACAATTTCACAAGTGGGGTCTAAAGTTCGACGGTAAAAGTATGCCAGTCGACGACTTTTAATTTCGTTTAGACAGAATTAGAGTAAGTTACAATGTCCTGTGGGAAGAAGTTCTAGCGAACTTTCATCATTTTGTGTCTGGATCAGCCGAAGCCTGGTACTGGACGCATTTGAAGAGCATTCAACATTCGTCGTGGAGCTCTTTCCAAATATCCTTGATTGAACAATTTCGCAGTCTGGAAACAGATTCGGAACTATCCCGAAAGATTAACGATCGCAAGCAACAACACGGCGAATCGTTCAATGACTTCTTTGACTCCATGATGAGCCTGAATTCAAGGATGCGTATTCCGAAAACGGAAAAAGAGATGATTGAGATCATAAAATTAAATGTCAATCGACGTTTAGGTACTCACCTAATAACATTCAATACCCATTGTATAAGGCAATTAGCATATACATGTCGTAACGTCGAGAAATACTATAATTACAAACCGGAGGGAACGCGATTGAATAATTTCGTGCCAAACGCACAGAGACCGCAACCACAAAATAGATATGTCAGCGAAGTTGGTGAACTACCGTCTGACGAACTAGCTGTTGCTACTCAAGGAACCGTAGAAGCGTTCCATGATGAATCCAAACCATTTAAGTGTTGGAATTGTCAGGGCGTGGGTCATATGTTACGTGACTGCGCAGAACCACATAAAGTGAAATGTTACCGCTGCGGCAAGGCAGGTGCTTATAGCTCTAGTTGTGCTAGATGCGCGGGAAACTACGACAGGACGAATCCACCATCCGGGAAGATTCGCTCCGTAAATCCGAACCCGGAGATGTAAACAATAATAAAGACCTTCCGTTTACTACTCCAATTACAATTTTAAAGCCAAGCAATGAACCAGTAACAAAAATGAAATCCGATATTGAAGATTATTTAAATAAACCTAACATAAACAAAAGATATGAATTCTATAAGAAGCCTTTCCATGACAGATTACGGAATTATTACGAAGTAAGGAAACGAGTCGTATCCTTTCCGGAGATTTTGCGACGCATTTGCAAAACGCGAGAACGTTTCCATCAGAAGCGGACAGCTTATCGCAATGTCGCTTCTGCTACGATAGGTAAGGAATCCAACGATCCACGTCCCTACGTTACCGTAGAGATTTTCGGGGACAAATTCCTTGGACTATTGGATTCAGGTGCCCCTATTAGTTGTCTGGGAACAGACATTGTTCCGTATCTCAAGGAGAAGCGCATTGCGATAAAGCGTGTAGAGACTACCGTGTCCACAGCTGATGGACAACGGCAGGCAATAACCGGAATGGTTACGACGAAAGTCGTTTATAATAACATGAGCGTAGAGATGAATTTCTATATAGTTCCCTCGCTAGCGCAACGCCTTTATCTCGGCGTCGACTTCTGGCGAAACTTCAAGATCGCTCCACACATAATATCTAGTATTTCGGGGACGTTACCGGATGGCAACCCCACACACCAATGTAAGCTGAATCACGAAGAGTCCTTACGACTTCGAGAGGTGATTCAGAGTTTTCCATCGTTTGCGAGCAAGGGGCTCGGGAAAACTCACTTGGTAGAGCATTGTATAGACACGGGCGATGCTTTACCGATCAAACAACGTTATTACCCCGTATCTCCAGCGGTACAATCCCTGATGTATGAGGAATTGGATCGCATGATTTCTTTGGGAGTCATCGAAGAAAGTTCCAGCGCATGAAGTTCTCCAGTTGTGCTAGTGCGCAAGCCTGGTAAGAACCGATTGTGTCTGGACTTTCGGAAGGTGAACAGTGTGACAAAGAAAGATGCGAGACCGATTGCTCATATTGAGGGACTGTTAGCGCGCCTTTCCGAAACACACTACATTTCTAGCGTGGATCTGAAAGACGCATTCTGGCAGATATCGTTGGAGATATCTTCTCGGGAGAAAACGGCCTTCATGGTACCAGGGCGACCTCTTTACCATTTTAAGGTAATGCCCTTTGGCTTATGCAATGCTGCGCAGAGTCTGAGTTACCTGATGAGTAGGGTAATCCCTTCAGAGCTGCGCGACCAAGTGTTTGTATATTTCGATGACCTCTTGGTCGTATCGAGAACATTCGACGAACACCTTCGAATTTTGGAACTCGTAGGTCGAAGATTGTCTGAAGCAGGACTGACCATCAACGTGGAGAAATCCAAGTTCTGTTTTGATGAGCTTCAGTACCTAGGATATCGGGTCGGACAAGGCTGTTTGAAAGCCGATCCCGACAAAATTGCGGCAATCACTAAATTTCCAGTGCCAACAACTACACGTCAAGTAAGACGATTTTTAGGCATGGCCGGTTGGTACCGGAGATTTGTGAAAGATTTTTCGACACTTGCTGCCCCGTTAACCGACGTATTGAAGAAGGGCAAAGCGTTCGAGCTTAGCCAGGAAGCTCTAGAAGCTTTCTCGAACATCAAGCAGGCGTTGACGTCAGCTCCGGTTTTAGTCAATCCAGATTTTACAAAGGAGTTCGTGATTCTGTGCGATGCATCCGCGTCCGGAATCGGATGTGTTCTTTTTCAACGCCATGAAGATGGAGCGGAACGCCCCATCTATTATTTCTCGCAAAAGCTTAACGCTGCACAAAGAAACTATTCCGTTTCCGAACGCGAATGTCTCGCCGCGTTTCTTGGTATTCACAAGTTCAGATCGTACGTGGAAGGGTATCGTTTCCGCGTGATCACTGATCATTCTAGCCTGAAGTGGCTGATGACACTCAAGGACCCCAATGGCCGTTTGGCTAGATGGAGTATGCGACTCCAAGGGTTCGACTTCGAAATAGAGCATCGAAAAGGTACTTTAAATGTTGTACCGGACGCGCTGTCTCGCGTTTATGAAGATGAACAATTAACTGTAGAAGCATATTTATCATGCCTATCTCGAGCCGAAACCGATGAGGTGCTCCACCTAGACTTGGACGATCCATCCTTTAAGTCTGAGGGATACTTGGCTATCATCAACCACATCAGCAAGAACCAGGAACGATTACCCGACCTGAAAGTCTCTGAAGGTTATGTGTACAAGCGCATAAAACACGCAGTAGGCAACCCTTTAGCGGACGATCTGGCTGGGAAGTTGTGGGTTCCATCCGAGTTGACGAACTCACTAATCTCTCTCTCTCACGATCCACCGAGAGCTTCACACGGCGGTATAGCTAAAACTCTAAACAGATTAAGGCAGTATACGCAGGTAAAAACCTTTGTGGATAAGTGCGATACTTGTAAAACCAGTAAAGCCGCAAATTCTATTTTACGAACGGAAATGGGAAAAAGCTTCCGAGTAGAGAGGCCATTTCAACATCTGTGTGTTGATTTCTTGGGGCCCTATCCAAAGTCGCGAAGTGGTAACTCCTATATTGTTATAGTGTTAGATCAGCTAACGAAATTCGTGATTATCAAGCCACTTAGAAAAGCTACATCAGCCAGTGTTATTAAATTTCTTAAAAAAGAGATCTTTTTAGTTTATGGTGTACCAGAAAGTATTCTTTCAGACAATGGTACACAATTTATCAGTAATGACTTCAAGGAGTTACTAAAACTTTTTGGAATTAATCATATCAGAACGGCAGTGTACTCGCCGCAAGCGAACGCCAGCGAACGCGTTAATCGTTCCATTTTGGCGGCCGTTCGTTCATACGTGAACCCGAAGCAGACTAATTGGGATGCCTTTCTATCCTCAATTAGCAGTGCCTTACGTACAACAGTACACTCAACTCTCACGATGTCGCCATACGAAGCTCTATTCGGCCAGCGAAGGATCGAGCATGGGGCAGACTATCGTTTGTTGAGAGAGTTGGGTGGACTAAACAATTCTGAGGTAGATTGGCTTCCCAAGGTCGCCAAAATGAATATCCTCCACTCTTATTTAAAAACAGCTTTGGAGAATACTCATGAAGAGTACGAGAAGAAATATAACTTGCAAAGCCGCAAGGTCAATTACAAAGTGGACGACGAACTTTACAAACGTAATTTCGTTCTTAGCGATGCGACGAAGCACTTTAGTGCAAAGTTATGCCCAAAATTTGTTAAAGTCAGGGTTTGCAAAGTCTTTGGCAATAATCTGTATGAAGTAGTGGACAGAAGAGGAGTCAAATCTAAATGTCACACTAAGGATTTGAAAAGGTAAAGTCTATTAAAGGAACTGTGATATATATATTACAAAAGGTAATATGTTGAGGTAGTACCAAGTATTTACTAACAGGTAGTTATACGCTTATGCCCGGCTAACTCAGCTGTGCATGAGACTCTTATTTATGTATTAGTCCAATTTTAAGTATATATGTATATATGTATTTTACGTATCAATCTTTTATAAAAAGTTAGAAAAAGAAAATGTTGAAATGTTGTCTTTCTCTTACATGTTTCAATCAGTGGTGACTAGAATGAAACATGCAAGTTGTGTAGGGAAAACATTTCCACCTCCATACACATATTTAGTTTTCCATCTCACTACCATGTCATAAATCAAAAATGACAGATAGAGTAATCCACCGTAGGGACAAACCTCTTTTCAAAAATGACACCTAATTTGAGCGAAACAGGACATAGAAAAATGTCCCAGCGAACACTTATTGAATTTGCAGCGCAATGTAAATTGCTACACTAGCTATACCAGAACGGTTGTAGCAACCAAATCCAATAAGACCGACATGCGCGACATGAAATAACAACGGCAGAAATATTTAGAGTAGAAACTTCATTTATTAACAGATACACACCACCGAACACAAAAATCATATTTTTACATACAAAACATTCAATCTGACAAACAATATTGAAGAAACCTATATCTAATGAAAAGTCAAATGTCATAATCTAGTTATGACATATCAAAGCCAAAATAATTCCCTAATCGCCAAGTCAACCTTCTCAAAGTTTGTGTCTTCAGAAGGAAATAAAAGTAGAACAAATGTTCTATCAGCGCTGCCGGAATGAGTACTAAGGGAGTATTCGTACTCCACTTCACCGTACTCCCGTACTCCCCTCTCTTAAAATGTACTCCCCTCAAAAATATTTTGAAGTCTATTTTTGTTTAGTATTTTTGTTTTATTTTAAAGTTCATTCTATCATATGTTAAATTTTCATTATTTGTTATAAATTATTTTGAACAATTTTATCTAGAACGACAAACCCTTAATGCTCTGAATGTCTGAATGCATTCATTTTTTTTCTACCCTGAGCGTTGCCAGTATGATTGACATAATTTGTGATGGTGACATAAGCTTTCAAATGAGAAATCTCATTGTATTGAAAATTCGTTGAAAGTACAATACAAAAATGGAAAAATAAGTTTTTAAGTAGTGCAAAATAGATTAGTTGTCTTAATTGAATACTTCTTATCTAGGTATCTTATTAAATACAAAAAAAATTCTTGCAAAATACTCAGAAATAGCTTAACAATTGAAATACGGAAAAACCAAAGCTATTGAAACAACAAATACCGTTCTATTAACGGAAGCTCAAAATTCCATCGCGCAAATCTTAAAAAATCAGAAAGTTTTCATTAATAGTTGATGAAACAACCGATACTAGCTGTAAGAAATGTCTTGTATTCGTAGTAAGGTACTTCGATTTATGCGCCAAAAGGTCGCCGATCGCTTTTTCGGGTTAATCGAACTCCAAAGCGCAACGGCTCAATCAATTTTTGATGCAATAACCAATTATTTTAAAGTGATGGACATACCGATTAACAACATAATTGGTTTCGCTGCTGACAATGCATCAGTCATTATGGGGAATAAAAACGGGGTGAAAGCTTTGTTCCAAAAGATATTTCCGAACATCTACGTCATCGGATGTACCTGCCATTCGTTGCACTTATGCTCAATTGCTGCTTCAAAAAAACTTCCGGAGAAAATAGAGGTACTAACAAGGAATATTTATTAATTTTTTTCACATAGTTCCAAAAGGCAGTATGATTTTAGAGAGTTTCAAGAATATTTTAATGTTCAATGTCATACAATTCTAAAAACTTCTTCCACCAGATGGCTTTCGTTAGAACAAGTTATTTAATTTTTTTTTATCATTTCAATTAGACAAAGATGCAGGTTTGGCCCATCAGATTTTGTTAGATATGAATGTAAGAAACAAAATATATTTTCATTTTCTTTCCTACATTTTAAAAATGATAAATAAAATAAATTTAGAGCTTCAATCAGAAGAGCAACGAATACATATTCTCCTTCTAACAGTAAAGATGCACTATAAAACAATTTTACAAAATTTTGTAAAATCTTCTTTTATCGATGACTCTGACCTTAATTTAGCAGATATTGACTCCTCAAGAAAAGAGATTTTTCTTGAAAAAACTTACATAGGTGCTAAGGCGAGTCTATTGCTTACAGAAGAGCAACTTTCAGCTGATGAAATAAAAGATATTTTAGAACACTGCCGTGAGTACTATGTAGAACTATGCAAAGAAATCAGTTCAAGGATAGATTTTAACGATGAAGTGTTAAAAGCACTTAACATTCTAGACCAAAAAGCCAAACATCCTTCTCTAGTCCCTCTTATAAAGATTTTCCCAAATCTTGTAACGGGCGATAATGTCGAGGAGCTGGATGAGGATAGGGAATGTAGTTTGGAGGAGTTTTGGCGTACTGTGTTTGAAATCAGAAATACTTTAATCGCATTTGCCTATGTTCAAGGAGTTGAACAAATGTATAAGCTCAATTATTTCTTTACCACAAGTTAGTGCGAATGCTGAACGCATTTTTTCGCAATTATTTTTAATAAAAACAAAAAATAGAAACTGTTTAGCTGTTCCCACCATATATGCCATTTTGATGGCAAAATCTCTTTTGTGTAACCAATATGCATCACAATGGGCACCTTCAAAAGAACTTTTGGATAGTTATTTTAAACGATAAGTATCCAACATAAATGATGTGATTCTTAATAATATTCAACATGAATTTTTTTACTTTATCTTTGAATTATTATTTATTATTTTCTTAATTGAATTATGTATTTGGAGTTTGTTGAGTTTTTTGTATGTAAATTAAATTTAATTTTTATGAAGTTTCACTACCAAGTGATAATAACACAAATAATGTGATATTAATTAAAGTTTGTAACACCTACTTAGCGTTATAAGAAATATTTTTTTGTACGTTTTAATTATTTATTGTTTTGTTTTATGTACCTGGAATTTGAGTACAAATATTGTTTAAATAAAGTTGTATTGTTAAAAAAATTCAGTGTTTTTTGTGCGTACTCCCTACCAACGCGAAATACTCCCCTTTAAACCTTTGATATACTCCCCAGCGAAAATTTGAAACGGCAGCCCTGATTCCTATCGGATGCTCTATACTCGTCCATTCATTTTTCAACTCTGACAGCGGCCACACCTGGAAAATAAAAAAGCAGAAAAAGTAAGAGTAAAATAAGAATTTTGAAGAAGAAATTAGAAGAGTTTAATAAAATAAAAAGAAGTAAAGTTGAAATTAAAGAAATCTGATAAAATTAAAGTAAACTGAAAATAAATCATTGTGAGAAATCATAGGAAGAATAGAACGAGAAATAAAGGTAATTTTGTGCATAATGAAAGTGAATTGAATTTGTGTTAAAGAAGTTGAAATCCTAATTAGATTGACGCCATCAGGCAAGGATATCATCAAGAAAAGCGATTTTATTAAGGATAAGGATATTGCGCAGAAGAATTCTAAGCGCAGATACAAAAATAAAATATGTAAGTGAAAATTCATTTTTTCTTATGCAGCCAAATTCCTTGGCCTTGATTTTTTTGTTTGTGCATATATCGGCAAGCCACGCCAGGTGAATTTCACCACGTGATTTAGTTTCGTCAAGTATATGACCGAACACATAGAGATTTCTATGATGTTTTTTTTTTCTTTTAAGAAATATTTTTTTCTGACGCCATGCATTTTTGTTATAGATGAATTACGTAGAAACATTCGCGCCGGCTCTATGAGAAGCGCTTATGCGTGCACATGCTGCACCAATCATCGACCGCGTGGCCAAGGAAGGAATCATCACCGAAACAACGAAAGCTTTAAGGGATTTTTTGAAGCATAATTGCTGCTCATCGACGTCCGGCGCTAACATTTTTTTTAAATATATTTTTCGCACATAATTTTTGTCATATATCCTTGCGAATATAACCTTCATCATATATTTCTGTTTCATCGGATTGTTTCACAATATATTTTTGACATATATTATCCCGTCTTAGCTTATCTTGTGTTAAATCGAAAACATTTTGGCATCCAAACCAGCACACTCATCTTTCGTGCACGATTTACGTACACTTTTGTAAACGCTTCAATAATTGCAAAGTTATAAAAACCACAAAGAGCAATTTTTCTTGCATCAGATCAGATTGTTTCAGATTCAGTTTGATAACCTGAATCAAGATTCAGATTTACTCCGTGAATACAATTACAACTTATAAAAAGATTTCTAATTCACATTCTAATATTGAAACTGCTTAATACAAAAAGTACACTTAAAGAATCTACGATTAGCATTACGCATAATAATCTACTGCGTTTGCTAGATAACAAAATACATCATCAGTTGACTACGACGGTAGCGAATTCTTAACAGACTTCGAAAGCTGAGATTTGAGAACGGAGCACCTCGCAACTTGCTTGGGCGGCACCAACTTAAACAATCTGTCAAAATAACCACATGCGGTGACAGTACCGCGTGTTTGAGTCCAGCCAAAAGATTCCTAGTACCTATCAAAGCTAGCTACACATAATCGAAACAAACTAAAACAAATCATCGAACAGAAAGAACATAAAGATACGAAGCGACTACGGATGCGACACGCTGTAGAAGATAGAATCTTTGCTCAACGTGCCACATCAACGTATATACGTCACATCTTTCGTCAGTTAACCAGATTACGTCACCGACTATCACAACGCTAAGAGAACAACATCGAAAACAGGATTCATCCTAAGTATCATATTTAATAAATAGATTTGAGTTGCATTTGTAGACTTATAAGTTATTTTAAGTATTTATCTATATTTGAATATCATATTCTAATACAGAATTCTATTACTACCCACCCACATCCAGTTTGATACTCAAGAATTAAAATAGAATAGCCCTGCAATCAAGAATAAAGTAAATGAAGAGTTGTCTAAGAACCAAATTAAAAGTGAAAGTATACATGAAAACAAAAAGTGAAGAAAGTCATTGATATTAAACAGTAAAGTAACTTTTTTTTTGTATTGACGTGCAAATCGTCAATCTTTGTTAATATTTTTGTGTAAAGTATAGTAACCGTAATTGAATTTAAACGGCAAGTGAAAATCAAAACGAAATAAATCATCAGCAAATATATATAAACATAATCATACAATTTAAACAGTCAACATCAACAGCATCGACAAATGACACCAAGTGTCTTCCAACCATCATCTTCGAGGTACAGTGCACTGCAGCCGACGAAAGATTTGGTGAGTTTATTCCATTATATTGAATATAATCCTTATTGATTTATATATATATATTACAACGATGAACGATGATTTTTGAATTGAATTAATTTGATAAAACGAAACCGCATATTGAAATTGCCAACCATAATTAATTTGATATTAATTGAAGAGATTTAAAGAGTTTAAAGAAAATACAAATTCAATTTACTTAAACATTTAAATACGCCCTACCTTGAACAAGGCGTGAAACTTTTACTATATCTTTGAGTATCAATCATAGTCCCTGTCCTTGTTATAACCTAATTTTAAGAAAACATTAAACTTTTAAATGATATAAAGAATACGAATTTTGATATAAAATAACATTTCATATGTATGGGTTGATGTTAGCCATACATTAGTCTTAATAAATTTTTGAGAAAGAAATATTTTTGAGGAATTTAGAATATTAGATTTTTATAGATTTAGATTAAGATTAAGATTTTCATTGATATTTTAAATAAACAAATTTTATAACGTTTCATTAAAATTTCAAGCTTATTCATTTCGGTAAAAGAATGTCAGTGAAGACTTCTGATATTTTTATAGAAATAATTCACAGATATTTTGTAGTAAGTATGGTTGAGTAGATATAGGTTCGTGGGGAATTGGAATGGGCCCCCTCTTCACACAACATTTGGAATGGATCAATGGAAAGTTCGTTAGTATGGGTAGGATTAGTGGTATAGGTCATGGTTAGATTAGAATACCGATAGATTAGGTTTAGTTTTGAGTGAATAAAAATGATATGAGGTTTGATATGAACAGATAAGTTGAGGTTTGATTCCGTATGAATGAGTTTTTAGGATTAGTTAGTATAGTTAAGAGGATATAGTTAAGGAATAAAGTAGAGTTTGAGTAAACCTTACTAAGTTTCTTTTATTATGTTTAGGGGCTTCGTAAATATTTTGTTGAGGTACCAATGAAGCCAAGGTCTGGTGAGCTTTCAGCGAACTGGAATAGGGCGGGTTAAGAGTACCGGGTATCTATTAACATCTAAGATACCCACCCATATAGTGAGACACCGACTGTCGTCTGCGATAATAAAGTGAACTCAGCAGACGATGAGAACTTCAAGTTGTTCATGGTATAAGCGAACATCTACTTATACCCATTATAAATACTACGAGGTAGCAGAGGTTTTTAGAGTTTTCTAGATGATCAGTTCATGGTGAAATAAGATGTTATCGGTGCATAGAGATGTCGTAAATAAAGGAGGGTTCATAAGGCAATACATCCATTGTGATGGACGGCCTATGAACCGATCGGCGTAAATACTGTTCTTGGGGCCCCTTAATTAATTCTAATAACACGAGTGAATATCATCCGAACTCGAAGATATGCAGATGGTTGAAAAAAACTTGTAGCACGGCTGTCGCAGTATGGCAAGAACTCACACCCATATGCTCCTGAGTGATACGGAGCCAGATACTGCATATCGACGCGGTACTGGCGAGCAGCAACCCTGATTAACGCTAGTAAGCTGACCTGGATATGTGAAGCTATGTATTCTTATCGGTAAAGCTAGGTATATAGTTAGGGGTTTATACACGGTTAAAGGTGGTAAGGATATTATCTTGAAGGTGCCTGGGTCCCTTCTTTAAGCTCTGTGTCGGACTGGCACATACAGGGCTTAGGATCCCTGTTGGAAGAAGATTAACGTGGAGGTTACTCTAGATCATTATCATGTATCAACCCGAATCATCTCAGCTAAGTGTTAGCATTCCATCACGTGGTCCTGCGTATCGTTAGAGTCAAGAATGTATGAAGCAAGGTTATTGATATAGTGTCTTGGACATGAATTGAATAAGGTACACTGGGATTTCAGTTAAGGCTTTGAGGGATGCACGGGATGGGAGGCGTTAGTGCTGATGAAGAGGGCAAGCAAGACATCAACGCTTGTCAAAATCAAGTACCATGTTTGAGGAAGCCGTTGATATTGGAAGGGGTTGAGGGATTCAATCTTATTCTATACCAATAGTGACTTTAAATAGGTATTTCCACTTTTTTTTTTGTGTTTTAAATAGGAATCTGCGCTGATCTAAGATTTCGTGGGCTGAATGTGTCTTCTGATGTGAGGCGAATTGGTTCGTCGGTACGAGTCAGAGACAGATACTTTCATTAATATGAAATGTTTAATGGATGACATCCCACGAGGTGAGATGGCTGACTGATTCTCGATTCTTTGTTACAAAAATGGCGCTAGAGTCGTCTGTGACGAGGAGAGAGAATAATAATTCTTTCTGTATCCTTTATTGGATGATATGTGGTCAGTTAATCATTAGGCGTAGGGCAGATTCTCATTTTCTCCGTTACACTCTTTCTAAAAAAGCAAAATATCAAAAAAGTACTGCACTTCCCCGCCAATAAAAGCACTTCCAAAGCACATCCAAAGTATTTCTGGAGATGCACCTACTTCAATGGATGTACATCTGAAGTACTTTTTTGAAGCGCATATTCCACCAGTTATATTCGTACTTCCATAGATGCACAGCACTGTGAATGTAGAACTACGAACCGAAATAGACATAAAATCAAAAAAAAAATAGGAAAATGCATTTTGATGATAATAATTTTATTATTAAATATCGTCGTCGTTCTATTAAAACTCCCTAAGTCCATTATTTGCGTTTTGAGATATTTGCATTTAAAGCTAGTAATCAATATAAAAAATCGAAGAATTTTTTTGGATTTCGTGAGTTTTAATACTATATAGTTTGATAATATGTAGGGATGACTTGCTCGCCCGTACTCACTAACCGAGTACGCCAGTGGTGCCACCTACTCGAGCAAACTTCCTAAGTTACTCACCTTGTGCCGAACGCACTATTCACCACTCACTCGAAAGAAAAGAGGAATCCACCACGGAAACCCAATTTCAGTCCATTACTTAGTGACGGTATCATCCGGGTAGTGTACACGTGACGTCACGATTCGACATGTCGCTAAGCCATTTTGGAGGTAAACACCGAATTAAATTTGTCCTGATGTGACATAAGCTCAACCTGAAGCATGAACTGTCATATCACCACCAGGCAAACGTCCTAGTGTCATAGATGACACTTCCTAATATTGCTAGGAAATACTTACCTGATATACTTACGTCACCACATCTGTCAAAATCTTTTCAACATTCTCACTACCGTTGTCAACCAAAAATAGTATCGCGAGTTCCTGACATCGAAAAATATTTACAATATAACACACCAAACTGCGCGGTATAACACTTATACAATGTGTCCAAAACCTCAAATAAAGTATTTGCACTCATATTTGGCATAATAATGTATCTGTCAGGAAGTAAAGAGTCTGTGCCAACAAGGCTGTTACGATGAGCACTGTCCATCAGCACATATTGTACTACGCCACCTGACGGGCCAAAGGAAAACGACATGATACTGCAAAACGAGCAGTAAAATCCGCGCGTATTTTTATTTTCGTATGGAAGATAGGAATACCAAAGAGGAAATAGTCTGTGAAACAGACTTCATTTTGAAGACAGCATTAGAACAAGAAACATCTCAATACGCAGAACCCTTTTTTTTGTGTGTTAGCCAGTAGAGTCAACCATTTTGAGAACTCTGTCTGGCGATTAAAATTTCTTCCTATTTTTCGAGGATGGGAGTTGGATTCCCTTTTTATTATAAGAACTTAATTGGAAAACATCAGTAAAGGTAAGAATTTCACTTTTCTTTAATTTTTGGAACATTCTTATGAGATTGTTCCAAGGATTAATGGAAATTAGAAGCCATGTGGCCAGCGTATTAATCCATAAGGATTTTGCTTTTTTTTTACTAAAAAAGGATTAGCTGCCAGCACTGGAGGAATCAGGAGGGACGACACTCTCATTCAAAACCAGGGCAGGCGAAGCTGCCACCGAAATTGGTGTTCCTGACATCCAACAGGGGCCAAGATTACATATGAGGCGGCGGAATAATTGCCTTTGCACCCATCAGTGGAATCTAATTTTTGTGAGACGCAATTTATAAAGCAAGAAGAAAGGAAGAAAAAGAAAAAAAAAATAAATATAGGCATATACCATGCCTACATAATTTAGAGGCCCAATGCTCCTTTTTCTTTTTTCTTGACATCCAATTACGTGCTTTGGCTCCAAGTACACACGTGCACGTCACCAAGAGGACAAAGTTCCTCCTATATACTCCGGAAAATACATCGACAGCAAATGTCAGGCGTTGATCCGCTCGTCGGCTCGCCGACGTTTGCTAATTTTGTTGCCTTTTTCCGCTTTTCGTTTCTTTTTGGATCGGATTGGAGTCGAGACACTATATACTCGACATTTTAATCCAGTGGCGTCATAGCGCACATCCATACCTCTGCCACGAGGTGTCGAAGCGCCACGTTTTTCTTAATCTATTGGCCGATATCCAGGCCCACATTTCAACACACCCCTATCGGGTAAGAAGGAAATTTTCCTTCTCACATCAGTTCCGGCATCATATACTTACATCAGATCCTGCATCTATACATCAGATACTGCATCTATACTCAGTTCCTGCAACTATACATATAGTTCCTGTAACAAATACTCACCAGTTCCTGCATCTTTAACACTATCAAGAATATTCATCAGATCCTGACTTTATTTATGTGATGTATTATTATTCCAATATTATTCTTCTGGATTACCAGGTAATAAGTTGAATATATAATAGTGTTCTTTTTATTGTTGTGATACGTCAAGTACGTGAATACATATGTCCTCGTAAAGCCCACAGGCGGGTTCTATAATTGCCTTGAGATAATTTTTGTGTGCCAACCTAGCATACAAAACGTATAACCACGGACGGTGGTGTACATGATTAATCAGAATTATTTGAAGAAGATACTAGCACACTGTGGCGGGACCTAACGCCTCCCCCACCCACTCAGTTAGTTTTAAATAAAAAGGGAATTGTTTTTCTTGGCGAAGGCAATGTGCTCCTCTAGAACAATTCGAGTAAGTGATAAAATCTGTAGGGAAAGCTTTCTCGCCCATTACTTGCAAGAACCCTGCAAACCAAACCGCAGTAGTTTTCTAGAAAACACTACTACAACTAAAAATATATCCTTCGAATGTGTGGGTTTTTTTATTTACTACTTCCCCTGCGCCGTAGAGTATACCCCTGCAAGCAAGAAAGTACGGTAACAATCGATGAAATATGTACATCAAAGGAAGTAGTTTGGTTTCTCCTGAAAAAACAATTATCGATTCCCTTTTGAACTGTGCGAAGGAGAAATCCAGGATGTAATGCAAAATGTTGTCTCGTTGTTTTCTTGTTGTCGTTTGTCTTTTTGTCAGAGTGATCTTCGATTCAAAACATAATCATCAACAGTTTTTAAGTTGAGTTGAGTTGGTGTGTATAATTTGAGAATATGGCGAATCCTTTTTTTATGAAAGTTATTTTATTGTTTGTGATATTATTGTTTGTTTTTAATAATAAATATATTTTTAATAATACAAATGTAAATAATAATATAATATATCGTCGTCGTTCTATTAAAACTCCCTAAGTCCATTTTTAGTAAAAATGAGACAAATACGCCAAGTTTATTCAAATGACAAGATCTATGTTCTATCAAAACTCCCTAAGCTCTACGTTCCTCTATTTGTAACGTATACGAAATTTAAAATCGAATGAAATTAAATTCGACGATGTATGAATTTAAAAGAAAGAAATGGTTCTACCCATTGCTCAACGCACAAACGGGCCATGTAGGACACGCAAACTTTTGCCCCACATTGAGCGCCATCTATAACGTTGATAATGAGAATTGCCTCCCTGATTGAATTGCCAATACGCGCTGACCCCTTCGCCTAAACACCCTATGGATCCTTAAGCTCCGAGCGAACACTCATCGACGACCCAACCCGAAGAAGAGACCAGGAAAGACAAGATCCACCCGAGCATCCTTGGCTCCTATACCTATGAACAGCATCTCCAACCCCGGCTTCCCACGTATCGGTGTACCTAGCATCACTAAACAAGAATACTTACACGTCGCTAACATGGTATCTTGCCCTCTCTGCTCCTTCTTCCCTTCTTCTAAACTCCCATCTCCATCCCCATCACAGAAGCATGGACCATCTAGCAGCGTACCATAGGTGCTGACCACAAAACACCGCGGAACAGCCTAGAGGGTACCTACCAGCATGTCCACGCCTATCCGCTACAAGTGCTAGGTGTTCTGCTTGCAGCTGTATCTCAATGTAGTTTACACCTGAAACCATGGATTCTACTCAAATCCCTCACTCATAACCAGTATTAGAATGCTGTAGATATGATTGGCAATTACAATTCCGAAGGTTTTGCTCCAGATCGCATCTGTTATACTAGCTATGGCTACCTAAACTCTGTATTAAAGGGACGGAAGCGATCCTATGTCGGCAACGCCCCCTTTCTCACCAATCATCCGTGAAGGACAATCGATGCGAACGGCATGCGACAACGTAGAACCGTGGCCGAGATCGACCGTCGCGGTGGCCGGCAGTACCATAGCCATGACCAGCTCAGCCAGGCCGTGGGCACTTGCTCCGGGATCTACTTGACCGGTGTTACAACTATTTTTCACTGCCGACCGGTGAACTCATGATGTGCGAGTTCGAATAAGTAATTTTAAAAAGCTTAAGGGCCCTCATAACTGACGTTGACAAGACTGAGAAGAATTAACTGTAGAGAAAGAACGATTCGTAATCGCACCTCTTAAAATGAATGATCATAGATCAAAAGTAAAGAATCACGATTAAATTACTCAACTAGACCCTTGAACGCAACTCATGAGTACAAGTGTGACAGCAGACCATAGATGGACGTGGCTGCGTGGCTATCTTGTCACCTTTCCAACATTCTGCCGCCACGATGAATCGCAGAATGAGGAAGAGGTGACTAACGTTGTAGGGAGGGAGGATCACAGGTGTTGATTAATCCTCCAAGGTATCTTAACCCACCCATTCTATAATCGAAAATCACCTCTCTCGATTACAGCCATGGCTGACCGTGTACCGGTGAGTCCCTACGACTCAACTATGTTGATGGGCAGCCCCAGATTCAATAAGCAAGCTAAAAAGCTTGCTCAACTACTATATCTAACTCTATCTAAACCATAACAACAAAAAAAACTCACTACTCTATCGTTGCAGTAATGATACTCCCTATGAGTGTCATATTATGTACTTCGCCATGTCCTCCAAGAAAAGAGTGTAAGGGTTACCACCCTCCCTAGGAAAACTTACTCAAACATACTGGAAATAACTCAAGACCTAAATAAAAAAGTTCCAAGAAAATCGAAATCAAAATACTGAAAGTTTTCTGTAAACGTTATAAAAGGCTTGTTTATTAATATTAAACTTAAATCTAACAGGTAATCAATAAGAATAGTCTGAATATAACTTTAAGAAAAATTCAAAATCAAAGATATCAAAAAGATTAAATCAGAACTTGTAATAATATTTTTTTTTTCATTATCCAAAGTAAAAAGTGTTTAAAACTATAAAGTTTGGTATCCCGTAAGATAATATAAAATTTCGATGTATATTCTATATACTTATTTATACTTAAACTGTTCTACAGTATAACAGGGTAATTATATCTTTTTATTTTTATTATTGTCTTATGTATTGCTTATAATCTAAAGGAAGTTAATATTAAGAAGCAAAGTAAGTACGAAAGTAATTTACTTCCTATATATTGGGATGCTACGTTGCACCTATGAAACGCTAATTTATACGCGGCTCTATCTATTTGCGCTAAAAGGAATTCAAAGTGAAAGATAGTTATGAACTCTTATATAAATATAAACTAACCGCGGCGTTAATTTCTCACCGCTCGAAAATATCGAGAGAATTGAAAGGGATAAAAGTCAAATCAAATTCACGAACACGAAACAAAAATAAGTTTTTCTATCGCGGGATATTTATCCTAATTATTAAAAAAAGATACTTCAACTTGGTCTAATAGAAACCGATAAATCGAAATACAAAATCTTTCTAACTATTATCAAGGCAATTTGTCGTTGTTCAAAATTTAAAGCGTGGTACTAGAAAGTAACCAACACAGATTTACAAACCCCTCAAAAAAAGTACCATACTTGAAAGAATACCGTTTGTATTCCAACCAGTAATCGATTTCAAATGTTGTTTATATCAATATATCTAAAAGGTAATATGAATGTATTCCAAAATATAATAAAAACATGCAAATATATTAAAGATATTGATTACCAATGGGGTAGTTTATAATTGATGTTAACAGAAATCTGCTGTTGCTGAAGTGCACTCCGGTAACTAGCTGAAAAGTAAGTGATTAGGTGGATAATAAACTATAGTGGAATATATTAATTTTACTTCTTGTATATGATTACACATGGAATGTTGTTATTAATCTGAACTCAACTGTTTCAAACTTCGAATTGGTTTTGAACTGAGCCTTGAAATTTCAAGATATCGTATCTTTAGGATAATAAAATGCTTGTGTACCGCAATAATAGTACGTTAAACTTAAACACGATTACACGACATAAATGATATTCGGTACGATCGTTTAGAATAATTATCTAAAAGCAAAGTACAATGGTAAGTACGGACATAGCGTCAAAACGCTGTCAAAACACGGTCGCTACCGACGCGAAACGATGTTGTCGTGAAGACAAATGTGAAAAAGAAAAAAGTGTAACGCAAAAAAAAGTGTACAAATGACAGTATTCACGGAACTATGTATCCTCGATTCAAAAATAGATATACATAAAAGTTATCTGACCGGAAAAAGATTAAATAAAGTTATGATAAAACCTTCATTGCATCTTTCGCATACTACTAGCGTTTTCCATGAAACCGAAACACGAATTTCCTTAAATGGTTTCAAAGATAGTTATGCTTTACGCGGAAGCTGGTTTTAAACCGACGAGAGATACTTGATTCGTTACTGGACAAAACAAAAACGACAAAACGCGAAAGAATTTTAGAACCGCATCGCGAGAAGAAACTAGGTAGGATGTAAATACTTCACAAAATTCAGATACTATATATAATTTAACTTAAACACTGATCTTTGTATGTAACCAGGAAGTATTCTTTATAGATTATAAAATAAAGATATAATCACTACGCTGAGTGGGTGGGGGAGGCGTTAGGTCCCGCCACAGTGTGCTAGTATCTTCTTCAAATAATTCTGATTAATCATGTACACCGTCCGTGGTTATACGTTTTGTATGCTAGGTTGGCACACAAAAATTATCTCAAGGCAATTATAGAACCCGCCTGTGGGCTTTACGAGGACATATGTATTCACGTACTTGACGTATCACAACAATAAAAAGAACACTATTATATATTCAACTTATTACCTGGTAATCCAGAAGAATAATATTGGAATAATAATACATCACATAAATAAAGTCAGGATCTGATGAATATTCTTGATAGTGTTAAAGATGCAGGAACTGGTGAGTATTTGTTACAGGAACTATATGTATAGTTGCAGGAACTGAGTATAGATGCAGGATCTGATGTAAGTATATGATGCCGGAACTGATGTGAGAAGGAAAATTTCCTCCTTACCCGATAGGGGTGTGTTGAAGTGTGGGCCTGGATATCGGCCAATAGATTAAGAAAAACGTGGCGCTTCGACACCTCGTGGCAGAGGTATGGATATGCGCTATGACGCCACTGGATTAAAATGTCGAGTATATAGTGTCTCGACTCCAATCCGATCCAAAAAGAAACGAAAAGCGGAAAAAGGCAAAAAAATTAGCAAACGTCGGCGAGCCGACGAGCGGATCAACGCCTGACGTTTGAGTTCGATGTATTTTCCGGAGTATATAGGAGGAACTTTGTCCTCTTGGTGACGTGCACGTGTGTACTTGGAGCCAAAGCACGTAATTCGATGTCAAGAAAAAAGAAAAAGGAGCATTGGGCCTCTAAATTATGTAGGCATGGTATATGCCTATATTTATTTTTTTTTCTTTTTCTTCCTTTCTTCTTGCTTTATAAATTGCGTCTCACAAAAATAAGATTCCACTGATGGGTGCAAAGGCAATTATTCCGCCGCCTCATATGTAATCTTGGCCCCTGTTGGATGTCAGGAACACCAATTTCGGTGGCAGCTTCGCCTGCCCTGGTTTTGAATAAGAGTGTCGTCCCTCCTGATTCCTCCAGTGCTGGCAGCTAATCCTTTTTTAGTAAAAAAAAGCAAAATCCTTATGGATTAATACGCTGGCCACATGGCTTCTAATTTCCATTAATCCTTGGAACAATCTCATAAGAATGTTCCAAAAACTAAAGAAAAGTGAAATTCTTACCTTTACTGATGTTTTCCAATTAAGTTCTTATAATAAAAAGGGAATCCAAATCCCATCCTCGAAAAATAGGAAGAAATTTTAATCGCCAGACAGAGTTCTCAAAATGGTTGACTCTACTGGCTAACACACAAAAAAAAGGGTTCTGCGTATTGAGATGTTTCTTGTTCTAATGTTGTCTTCAAAATGAAGTCTGTTTCACAGACTATTTCCTCTTTGGTATTCCTATCTTCCATACGAAAATAAAAATACGCGCGGATCTTACTGCTCGTTTTGCAGTATCATGTCGTTTTCCTTTGGCCCGTCAGGTGGCGTAGTACAATATGTGCTGATGGACAGTGCTCATCGTAACAGCCTTGTTGGCACAGACTCTTTACTTCCTGACAGATACATTATTATGCCAAATATGAGTGCAAATACTTTATTTGAGGTTTTGGACACATTGTATAAGTGTTATACCGCGGAGTTTGGTGTGTTATATTGTAAATATTTTTCGATGTCAGGAACTCGCGATACTGTTTTTGGTTGACAACGGTAGTGAGAATGTTGAAAAGATTTTGACAGATGTGGTGACGTAAGTATATCAGGTAAGTATTTCCTAGCAATATTAGGAAGTGTCATCTATGACACTAGGACGTTTGCCTGGTGGTGATATGACAGTTCATGCTTCAGGTTGAGCTTATGTCACATCAGGACAAATTTAATTCGGTGTTTACCTCCAAAATGGCTTAGTGACATGTCGAATCGTGACGTCACGTGTACACTACCCGGATGATACCGTCACTAAGTAATGGACTGAAATTGGGTTTCCGTGGTGGATTCCTCTTTTCTTTCGAGTGAGTGGTGAATAGTGCGTTCGGCACAAGGTGAGTAACTTAGGAAGTTTGCTCGAGTAGGTGGCACCACTGGCGTACTCGGTTAGTGAGTACGGGCGAGCAAGTCATCCCTACAAAACCTGATATTTAGACCGAGTCTACTTGGTCTAATAATCAAGATAGGAGAACTTCTCGTAAATGTGTTTCTGCACCTATGATCTCTTCACTCGTCGAGTCGTAAAGACTCTGCGACTCTTTACCGTCTAGTCGGTCGAAGACAAAAAGATATTTTTACACGATGTGTAACTTTGACGTCATTGGAATACTCAATTGGTTATCTGAAATATATCAAAAAAAGAAAAAGAAGTAGGATATGAAATTAAACCAAGAGTCTCATGCACAGCTGAGAGCCGGGCTAAAAAAAAAATGTTCCTCTATGTGGAATCCGCTCTCTGCGTATACTTCGGTATACTCAACCAATTCGGTTGCAAATCTATTTAATACTTTATCAGATGAAAGTTAAAGGTAAATCAGGTAGTTTTTTAATGTAAATCCGGGATTTAATTAGTAGGTCAGGTATTTGAAAGAGTTATCTCTTTAGGTCTTTAGTGTGGCAAGTCGACCTGTGTCCTCGCCTGTCTTCCACTTCATACAAGTTATTGCCAATTACTTGGCTCACACGAACTTTAATGAATTTAGGACATAGTTTTGCGCTTAGATGTTTGGTTGCGTCACTTAACACATGATTTCTTTTGTAGATCTCATCACCTACTTTAAATGACACATACCTACTCCGTAGGTTGTAAGTTTCCTCATACGACTCATGAGTTTTTATCAAAGCTTCCTTCAAATAAGTATGAATGATATTCATCTTGGCCACCTTAGGGAGCCAATCTATCTCCGAACAGTTCAGTCCACCCAACTCTCTCAGCAAACGATAATCTGCCCCGTGTTCTATCATGCGCTGCCCGAATAAGGCTTCGTCTGGGGACATCGAAAGAGTTGAATGTACCGTCGTACGTAGAGCACTACTGATCGAAGACAGATGGGCATCCCAATCCGTTTGTTGTGGATTGACGTACGACCGTATGGCCGCTAATATTGAACGGTTGACACGTTCACTAGCATTTGACTGGGGAGCATACACTGCCGTTCGGTAATGTTTGACCCCAAAAACATCAATGAGTTTCTGAAACTCCTTCCCAATGAATTGTGTACCATTGTCAGAGAGTATACTCTCTGGTACTCCGTATATCAAGAAAACGTCATCTTTCAGGAACTTGACCACGCTCGCGGCTGTTGCCTTGCGTAGTGGTTTGATGAAGACGAATTTAGTTAACTGGTCTAATACAATAACGATGTAAACATTTCCGGATCTTGACCTTGGGTACGGCCCGAGAAAATCAACATATAAATGTTGGAACGGCCTATCCACCTCGAAACTGTTTCCCATCTCAGCCCTTAAAGTCATGTTGGCTGCTTTACTGGTCTTGCATGCTTCACACCGGTCTACGTAACGTTTGACTTAAGTGAACATACCTGGCCAGTAGAATCTGTCTCGTAACCTATAAATCGTCTTTACCACCCCACCATGCGAAGCGCGCGGCGGATTGTGAGCCAATGAGATCAGAGATTCAGTCATCTCTGATGGAACCCACAACTTCCAAGTTAGATCGTCGGCCAAGGGATTACCGTTCGCATGTTTTGTGCGTTTGTATATATACCCTTCCGACACTTTGAGATCAGGTAACCTTTCTTGTTCCTTCCTGATATGACCGATGATATCGAGATAACTTTCAGACTTAAAGGACGGATCTTCAAGATCGATGTGGAGTACCTCCGAGGTTCCGATCTGTACATGATAGGAAAGCTGACACTGTCAACTCATCGTCTTCATAAGCCCTGGATAGAGCATCTGGCACGACATTCAATGTTCCCTTTCTATGCTCCACCACAAAATCGAAGCCTTGGAGTCGCATACTCCACCTCGCTAATCTTCCAGTTGGGTCTTTCATAGTCATCAGCCATTTCAGGCTGGAGTGGTCGGTAATAACACGAAAATGGTATCCCTCAACGTAAGATCTGAACTTCTGGATACCCTCAAAAGCTGCTAAGCACTCGCGTTCAGTCACCGAATAGTTTCTCTGTGCAGCATTCAGTTTCCGGGAGAAGTAGTATATAGGCTACTCCGCTCCGGATTCGTCCCGCTGACAGAGTACACATCCGATGCCAGTCGCGGATGCGTCACAGAGAATAATGAATTCTTTGGAGAAGTCTGGATTGACTAACACAGGCGCTGAAGTTAGGGCTTGTTTGATTTGCAGGAAAGCTTCAATAGCTTCTGGACCGAGCTTGAAGGCTTTTCCCTTTTTCAGTGTCTCGGTCAAGGGTGCGGCTAGGGTGCTGAAATCCTTCACAAACCGTCTATACCAACCTGCCATACCGAGGAATCGGCAAACTTGGCGAGTCGTGGTTGGCAACGGAAAGCTAGCAATCGCTGATATCTTATCAGGATCAGCTTTCAAACAACCCTGACCGACCTTATAACCGAGGTAGTGAAGCTCATCAAAACAAAACTTCGACTTCTCGACGTTAATCGTCAGACCTGCGTCAGTCAAGCACTTTCCGACTATCTCCAGAGTCTGTATGTGTTCGTCGAAATCCTTCGACACAACCAATAGATCGTCCAAGTAAACAAATACTTGATCTCGCAATCCCGATGGGATTACGCGACTCATTAGGTAGCTCAGACTTTGTGCCGCATTACATAGACCGAAGGGCATGACCTTAAATTGGTACGATGGTCGGCCAGGTACCGTAAAAGCGGTCTTTTCCCTCGAACTTTGCTCCAGAGGTATCTGCCAAAACGCATCCTTCAGATCCACGCTAGAAATATAGCGCGTCTCTGTCAGACGTGCCAGCAGCCCCTCTATATGCGCAATTGGACGAGCATCTTTCTTAGTCACGGAGTTCACCTTCCGAAAGTGCAGACACAATCGGTTCTTGCCAGGCTTGCGAACAAGCACCACTGGAGAACTCCATGCGCTGGAACTTTCCTCGATGACTCCCAACGAAAGCATGCGGTCCAATTCCGCGTACATAAGAGTTTGTATCGCCAGAGAAACGGGATAGTACCTTTGCTTTATTGGTACGGCATCACCCGTGTCTATGTAATGCTGCACTAGATTTGTCTTCCCGAGTCCATGGACTGCGAAAGAAGGAAATCTACGAACAACAGCTTCTAGTCGTTTAGACTCTTCATTATTCAACTTTATCTGGTTGGTGGGTCTCTCATCTGGCCCACCGGTCGTCATTCCTGAAAGACCCGCAATTACATGAGGTGCGATCTGGAATTTTTGCCAGAAGTCAACGCCTAAATATAGACGTTGGCTTAAAGACGGCACAATATAAAGATCGATATCTTTTGTTACTCCCTTGTATTAGATCGCGGTAGTGATCACTCCTACTATGGATTGCTTGTGTCCATCGGCCGTGGACACGGTAGTCTCTACCTTCCTTACCGTAACATTTTTGCTCTTCAAATAGGGGAGTATGTCTGTGCCTAGACAACTAATACTCGCCCCTGAATCAAGTAGACCTAGGAAATTGTCATCGAACAGAAAAACCGTCACATAGGGACGTGGGTCATTCCATTCTCGGCCTATGGTTGCCGAAGCTATGTTACGGTAAGTAGTCCGCTTCCGATGGAAGCGCTCCCTTAACCGTTGTATCCGTTTGGATAATTCTGGGTAAGTAACAATTCGCTTACGTACTTCAATGTAATTACGCAATCGTTCATGAAATGGCTTTCGGTATAAAGGTTCTGGTAACTTATCATTAATATTCAATTCAATATTGGTTTTAGTTTCTTTTAAACTAGGGATTGTTCTACAATCATCGTTAATACTATTTGGTAATTCATTATTATTATTGACTGGTTTTAGAATTGTAATTTTGGGAAGCTCAAGCGGTTCTGTCGACTTGGACACTTGAGTTCCGGGTATATCTAATTGGAGCGAACCCCCCCGGTTATTGGGTTGTTCCTCCCCTCGTTTCCCGCTAAGCATTTTGGACAGGACGGACTATATTCGTCTGGAAGGCCACAACGGAAGCAGAAGATTTTATCTATTGGTTTTGCGCAATCACGAAAGTTGTGACCGATAACTTGGCAATTCCAACACTTCTGTGGCTTACGATCCCTCTGGATCGCTTCAATGTTGCTACTAGGCAACGCTACGACTAAATCCTGGCAAGGTTCTTCTGCGATTTCGTTCACATAACGCCTTGCAGGTGGACGTTGTGCACTTGGCACGAAATTCGGACGGACGTTTTCGTATTGAGATTGAGCCTTCTCTATGGCTCGACAATAGTAGGCCAGTTGCCTTAAACTGGACGGACTGTAGGTAATGAGTAGTTCACCCATACGCCTACGGATTCACCCATACGCCTACGGACATTAGTTTTAATAATTTCTACGAGTTCCCTCTGGATCGCTTCAATGTTGCTACTAGGCAACGCTACGACTAAATCCTGGCAAGGTTCTTCTGCGATTTCGTTCACATAACGCCTTGCAGGTGGACGTTGTGCACTTGGCACGAAATTCGGACGGACGTTTTCGTATTGAGATTGAGCCTTCTCTATGGCTCGACAATAGTAGGCCAGTTGCCTTAAACTGGACGGACTGTAGGTAATGAGTAGTTCACCCATACGCCTACGGAGTTCACCCATACGCCTACGGACATTAGTTTTAATAATTTCTACGAGTTCCTTCTCAGGTCTAGGAACTCGCATCCTGGAATTCAGATGTTGTATGGCGTTGAAAAAGTCGTTGAATGACTCGCCATTTATCATCTTTCGGTCGGACAGTTTTCTGAAAAGTTCGGTATCGCTTTCTAGACTGCGGTACTGTTCTACCAAAGCAGTCTTCAACTCGTCCCATGTGGTGTTCTTGTTGCCTTTCAGGTAAAACCCAGTACCAGGATTCCGCTGAACCTGATACGAAGTGATAGAAATTAGCGGTAATCTCGTACCATGATACACCATAACTGCTACGTATGCACCCCAGACGAAACAAGAAGTCGTCCACAGCCATGTTCTTCCCGTCGAACTTTAGTCCCCACTTGTGAAAAGGGTGGACACGGTTCGAAGAAGTAGCATTCGAGGGTGGTGGCCTGGGAGGCGAAACAGAAGATTCGTCGTTGAAGTTGAAAGCGTTTATCCGCTCCATGAACTCATCTAAATTGGAGCCTAGAGGCATTTGTGCTGGATTGACTTCCGACACAGGTGGCACTCTAGCTGGCTCGTAGTGTGGTGTAATTCGATCTACTAAATCGATATTATCAACCGGTCTATACTCGGACTGGACATAATTAGAAGTGGACGGACCGTTAGGTATATAAGTATTTGTGACACGTGGAATGTCTAAGTTAGCTAAGTTGACTTGCCGCGTAGCCCTTTGTGTTGACGTGACGCCAATGGGATCAACTGATTTAGGAGGAACGGTTGTCTTAGGAGGAGCAAGGGGTTTAGAAGGAGCGGCAGGTTGAGTGGCCTTTACAGTTCGTTTCTGAAGTAGCTGGGTTACTTGCTGAAGTAAGCGTGACTTTTCTCCAATGCTTCCGCCATGAACTTCCTGTCATCGACTCTGTGTAGGTCAATGGTAGCGGAAACTACTCTCTGTATATACGCTGAGTGGTCAGCAGCATCCTTACGTAATTGCTCTTCGGCTCTCCTCACTTCTTCCTCGTCTACCTCTATACTCCTATTTCCAATATCATCCCCAGGTAGACTTCCAGCTTGGCTGACCTCATCCTCGGAGATGTCCTCTTCAACGTCGTCTTGGGTATGAACTGGTTTGGGTTTCGGAGCTGTAGGAGCCATGACCTCGTAATCTTTGTATTTAGTCTGGTAAGTGCTTTTTATAGCTCTCCTACGGCTTCGGCCTGTCATTCAGCCTTGAAGGTAAATGGACAATAGAAAAAGAAGGTATACGTATGTATAAATCGGACAAAAAGGGTTTGTAGACCGTGAGAAATTCCTCGAACGGTTTCTACTATGGACTAATATAAAAGAAAAGTAAGTCTGGGTATTATAAATGGCGAAAGTCTCGTGCGTAATTCCTCGAACGAGTATTCGGCTATTGTAAATCAGTGAAAAATGAAAATCCGGTGGATAAAAAGTTAAGTTGTCCGTGAGATATCCTCGGACGGATACTACTTATGGTAAGTAATTTGGTTTGATGAAACCAAGCAGAGAAAATTCAAAAAAAAAGGTTTTAAAGAAACTTTGTTAATCTAAAAGTGCTTAATGCTAAAAGGTAGGTAAATATATCTGGTTTAATTGTCTATCAAAAACAATAATTCAAAAATGTTTTTAGAAATCCTAAATTCGACTGGATACTTAAGTATAATCTTAAAAGATAATATAGTATAGGTAATTTTATATAAAGAAAATAAATTGATTTCGGGAATCAATACTTATATTGTACTCAAAAAGTAACTCTATATGGTAGGACTATAAACTATAAACTGTATGTGGGCTCTATCCCAAAAATTCTCAAAACTATAAGAAACTGTAAATTCTAAATGGCGGGCACTATCCCAAAACTACACGTCCAATCAAGAAGTTACGTCCCAACTTGATTGACGGAAACTCAAAAAAAAACTCGATACTCAAAACTAGAATCTCAAAAATATCTAAATGGTGGGCACTATCCCAAACTTACACATCAATTGAGAAGTTTACGTCTCATCTCAATTGACGGAACTAAAAAAAAACTATACTGAATTGTATACTTAACTCAAAAAAAATATCTAAATTATCTAATCTATATACGGTTGTATTTCATAAAAGGTTCAGGAGGTGGTAACCCTCCATTCTTAGGAACAAGGCGTACATATATCGGTTCTGCAACCTAACCGATCAAAAAAAAAAACAAATTAAAAACGTTAGTGTGTGAAAACTTCGTGCATCACGGCGTTCTGTAGCTAATAAAGAAAAGAAAAAGTTGCTCTTTAACGAAAAGTTGGTCAGGTATGCGAAGACAACATTGCGTTACTACAGACGTACATCGGGTATTAAACACCAACTACCGGTTAACGCTTCATGTCTCTTCACGTACCATCACTTCATAACATCATAAAACGACTAATAATTTCTAAGGTATTTAGGGTAGTAAAATAAAACAAAGAATAATTTGATTCGTAATTGAACAAATTGGGTCGTATTCGAGCGAATGACCAGCTTCTGCAGCTGACGTGCGTCAGGCAAAAAGCACAAACCACCGGTCAGAAGACCTGCTCAATCTACTCTCCTACGGCCGGAATCTTAGACTTCACTTAATGGATACGTCAACACCTCAGAAACTGACAATCGAGCAAATAACAGCTCAATCCGGACAGAGATCGAAGACAAACCTAGGTGACAAGAGGTAGAGAAAAGTAGGTAGACCTAATGCAATAGACTGACTCAGGAAAGAATTCACTAAACCACTGGACAAAATAGTATCTACTCCACTAGACTCGATGTTGTTCCTCCATCTAAGAAACCTGCACGAAAACAAAAAATCTTAACTCAAAAACTGAAAAATTTCGAAAAACTCAAAAATTCTAAACTTCGAACTATATCATTCAGAATCGACCTAACTTAAATCCATTCTAATCTTTTCTTCATCAATTAATTCGGGCCCCACGTTGGGCGACATCTGTAACGTATACGAAATTTAAAATCGAATGAAATTAAATTCGACGATGTATGAATTTAAAAGAAAGAAATGGTTCTACCCATTGCTCAACGCACAAACGGGCCATGTAGGACACGCAAACTTTTGCCCCACATTGAGCGCCATCTATAACGTTGATAATGAGAATTGCCTCCCTGATTGAATTGCCAATACGCGCTGACCCCTTCGCCTAAACACCCTATGGATCCTTAAGCTCCGAGCGAACACTCATCGACGACCCAACCCGAAGAAGAGACCAGGAAAGACAAGATCCACCCGAGCATCCTTGGCTCCTATACCTATGAACAGCATCTCCAACCCCGGCTTCCCACGTATCGGTGTACCTAGCATCACTAAACAAGAATACTTACACGTCGCTAACATGGTATCTTGCCCTCTCTGCTCCTTCTTCCCTTCTTCTAAACTCCCATCTCCATCCCCATCACAGAAGCATGGACCATCTAGCAGCGTACCATAGGTGCTGACCACAAAACACCGCGGAACAGCCTAGAGGGTACCTACCAGCATGTCCACGCCTATCCGCTACAAGTGCTAGGTGTTCTGCTTGCAGCTGTATCTCAATGTAGTTTACACCTGAAACCATGGATTCTACTCAAATCCCTCACTCATAACCAGTACTAGAATGCTGTAGATATGATTGGCAATTACAATTCCGAAGGTTTTGCTCCAGATCGCATCTGTTATACTAGCTATGGCTACCTAAACTCTGTATTAAAGGGACGGAAGCGATCCTATGTCGGCAACGCCCCCTTTCTCACCAATTATCCGTGAAGGACAATCGATGCGAACGGCATGCGACAACGTAGAACCGTGGCCGAGATCGACCGTCGCGGTGGCCGGCAGTACCATAGCCATGACTAGCTCAGCCAGGCCGTGGGCACTTGCTCCGGGATCTACTTGACCGGTGTTACAACTATTTTTCACTGCCGACCGGTGAACTCATGATGTGCGAGTTCGAATAAGTAATTTTAAAAAGCTTAAGGGCCCTCATAACTGACGTTGACAAGACTGAGAAGAATTAACTGTAGAGAAAGAACGATTCGTAATCGCACCTCTTAAAATGAATGATCATAGATCAAAAGTAAAGAATCACGATTAAATTACTCAACTAGACCCTTGAACGCAACTCATGAGTACAAGTGTGACAGCAGACCATAGATGGACGTGGCTGCGTGGCTATCTTGTCACCTTTCCAACATTCTGCCGCCACGATGATTCGCAGAATGAGGAAGAGGTGACTAACGTTGTAGGGAGGGAGGACCACAGGTGTTGATTAATCCTCCAAGGTATCTCAACCCACCCATTCTATAATCGAAAATCACCTCTCTCGATTACAGCCATGGCTGACCGTGTACCGGTGAGTCCCTACGACTCAACTTTGTTGATGGGCAGCCCCAGATTCAATAAGCAAGCTAAAAAGCTTGCTCAACTACTATATCTAACTCTATCTAAACCATAACAACAAAAAAAACTCACTACTCTATCGTTGCAGTAATGATACTCCCTATGAGTGTCATATTATGTACTTCGCCATGTCCTCCAAGAAAAGAGTGTGAGGGTTACCACCCTCCCTAGGAAAACTTACTCAAACATACTGAAAATAACTCAAGACCTAAATAAAAAAGTTCCAAGAAAATCGAAATCAAAATACTGAAAGTTTTCTGTAAACGTTATAAAAGGCTTGTTTATTAATATTAAACTTAAATCTAACAGGTGATCAATAAGAATAGTCTGAATATAACTTTAAGAAAAATTCAAAATCAAAAAGATTAAATCAGAACTTGTAATAATATTTTTTTTAAAAAGTGTTTAAAACTATAAAGTTTGGTATCCCGTAGGATAATATAAAATTTCGATGTATATTCTATATACTTATTTATACTTAAACTTTTCTACAGTATAACAGGGTAATTACATCTTTTTATTTTTATTATTGTCTTATTTATTGCTTATAATCTAAAGGAAGTTAATATTAAGAAGCAAAGTAAGTACGAAAGTAATTTACTTACTATATATTGGGATGCTACGTTGCACCTATGAAACGCTAATTTATACGCGGCTCTATCTATTTGCGTTAAAAGGAATTCAAAGTGAAAGATAGTTATGAACTCTTATATAAATACAAACTAACCGCGGCGTTAATTTCTCACCGCTCGAAAATATCGAGAGAATTGAAAGGGAGAAAAGTCAAATCAAATTCACGAACACGAAACAAAAATAAGTTTTTCTATCGCGGGATATTTATCCTAATTATTAAAAAAAGATACTTCAACTTGGTCTAATAGAAACCGATAAATCGAAATACAAAATCTTTCTAACTATTATCAAGGCAATTTGTCGTTGTTCAAAATTTAAAGCGTGGTACTAGAAAGTAACCAACACAGATTTACAAACCCCTCAAAAAAAAGTACCATACTTGAAAGAATACCGTTTGTATTCCAACCAGTAATCGATTTCAAATGTTGTTTATATCAATATATCAAAAAGGTAATATGAATGTATTCCAAAATATAATAAAAACATGCAAATATATTAAAGATATTGACTACCAATGGGGTAGTTTATAATTGATGTTAACAGAAATCTGCTGTTGCTGAAGTGCACTCCGGTAACTAGCTGAAAAGTAAGTGATTAGGTGGATCATAAACTATAGTGGAATATATTAATTTTACTTCTTGTATATGATTACACTTGGAATGTTGTTATTAATCTGAACTCAACTGTTTCAAACTTCGAATTGGTTTTGAACTGAGCCTTGAAATTTCAAGATATCGTATCTTTAGGATAATAAAATGCTTGTGTACCGCAATAATAGTACGTTAAACTTAAACACGATTACACGACATAAATGATATTCGGTACGATCGTTTAGAATAATTATCTAAAAGCAAAGTACAATGGTAAGTACGGACATAGCGTCACAACGCTGTCAAAACACGGTCGCTACCGACGCGAAACGATGTTGTCGTGAAGACAAATGTGAAAAAGAAAAAAGTGTAACGCAAAAAAAAAGTGTACAAATGACAGTATTCACGGAACTATGTATCCTCGATTCAAAAATAGATATACATAAAAGTTATCTGACCGGAAGAAGATTAAATAAAGTTATGATAAAACCTTCATTGCATCTTTCGCATACTACTAGCGTTTTCCATGAAACCGAAACACGAATTTCCTTAAATGGTTTCAAAGATAGTTATGCTTTACGCGGAAGCTGGTTTTAAACCGACGAGAGATACTTGATTCGTTACTGGACAAAACAAAAACGACAAAACGCGAAAGAATTTTAGAACCGCATCGCGAGAAGAAACTAGGTAGGATGTAAATACTTCACAAAATTCAGATACTATATATAATTTAACTTAAACACTGATCTTTGTATGTAACCAGGAAGTATTCTTTATAGATTATAAAATAAAGATATAATCACTACGCTGAGTGGGTGGGGGAGGCGTTAGGTCCCGCCACAGTGTGCTAGTATCTTCTTCAAATAATTCTGATTAATCATGTACACCACCGTCCGTGGTTATACGTTTTGTATGCTAGGTTGGCACACAAAAATTATCTCAAGGCAATTATAGAACCCGCCTGTGGGCTTTACGAGGACATATGTATTCACGTACTTGACGTATCACAACAATAAAAAGAACACTATTATATATTCAACTTATTACCTGGTAATCCAGAAGAATAATATTGGAATAATAATACATCACATAAATAAAGTCAGGATCTGATGAATATTCTTGATAGTGTTAAAGATGCAGGAACTGGTGAGTATTTGTTACAGGAACTATATGTATAGTTGCAGGAACGACAAATTGCCTTGATAATAGTTAGAAAGATTTTGTATTTCGATTTATCGGTTTCTATTAGACCAAGTTGAAGTATCTTTTTTTAATAATTAGGATAAATATCCCGCGATAGAAAAACTTATTTTTGTTTCGTGTTCGTGAATTTGATTTGACTTTTCTCCCTTTCAATTCTCTCGATATTTTCGAGCGGTGAGAAATTAACGCCGCGGTTAGTTTGTATTTATATAAGAGTTCATAACTATCTTTCACTTTGAATTCCTTTTAACGCAAATAGATAGAGCCGCGTATAAATTAGCGTTTCATAGGTGCAACGTAGCATCCCAATATATAGGAAGTAAATTACTTTCGTACTTACTTTGCTTCTTAATATTAACTTCCTTTAGATTATAAGCAATAAATAAGACAATAATAAAAATAAAAAGATATAATTACCCTGTTATACTGTAGAAAAGTTTAAGTATAAATAAGTATATAGAATATACATCGAAATTTTATATTATCCTACGGGATACCAAACTTTATAGTTTTAAACACTTTTTACTTTGGATAATGAAAAAAAAAAATATTATTACAAGTTCTGATTTAATCTTTTTGATTTTGAATTTTTCTTAAAGTTATATTCAGACTATTCTTATTGATCACCTGTTAGATTTAAGTTTAATATTAATAAACAAGCCTTTTATAACGTTTACAGAAAACTTTCAGTATTTTGATTTCGATTTTCTTGGAACTTTTTTATTTAGGTCTTGAGTTATTTTCAGTATGTTTGAGTAAGTTTTCCTAGGGAGGGTGGTAACCCTCACACTCTTTTCTTGGAGGACATGGCGAAGTACATAATATGACACTCATAGGGAGTATCATTACTGCAACGATAGAGTAGTGAGTTTTTTTTGTTGTTATGGTTTAGATAGAGTTAGATATAGTAGTTGAGCAAGCTTTTTAGCTTGCTTATTGAATCTGGGGCTGCCCATCAACATAGTTGAGTCGTAGGGACTCACCGGTACACGGTCAGCCATGGCTGTAATCGAGAGAGGTGATTTTCGATTATAGAATGGGTGGGTTGAGATACCTTGGAGGATTAATCAACACCTGTGGTCCTCCCTCCCTACAACGTTAGTCACCTCTTCCTCATTCTGCGAATCATCGTGGCGGCAGAATGTTGGAAAGGTGACAAGATAGCCACGCAGCCACGTCCATCTATGGTCTGCTGTCACACTTGTACTCATGAGTTGCGTTCAAGGGTCTAGTTGAGTAATTTAATCGTGATTCTTTACTTTTGATCTATGATCATTCATTTTAAGAGGTGCGATTACGAATCGTTCTTTCTCTACAGTTAATTCTTCTCAGTCTTGTCAACGTCAGTTATGAGGGCCCTTAAGCTTTTTAAAATTACTTATTCGAACTCGCACATCATGAGTTCACCGGTCGGCAGTGAAAAATAGTTGTAACACCGGTCAAGTAGATCCCGGAGCAAGTGCCCACGGCCTGGCTGAGCTAGTCATGGCTATGGTACTGCCGGCCACCGCGACGGTCGATCTCGGCCACGGTTCTACGTTGTCGCATGCCGTTCGCATCGATTGTCCTTCACGGATAATTGGTGAGAAAGGGGGCGTTGCCGACATAGGATCGCTTCCGTCCCTTTAATACAGAGTTTAGGTAGCCATAGCTAGTATAACAGATGCGATCTGGAGCAAAACCTTCGGAATTGTAATTGCCAATCATATCTACAGCATTCTAATACTGGTTATGAGTGAGGGATTTGAGTAGAATCCATGGTTTCAGGTGTAAACTACATTGAGATACAGCTGCAAGCAGAACACCTAGCACTTGTAGCGGATAGGCGTGGACATGCTGGTAGGTACCCTCTAGGCTGTTCCGCGGTGTTTTGTGGTCAGCACCTATGGTACGCTGCTAGATGGTCCATGCTTCTGTGATGGGGATGGAGATGGGAGTTTAGAAGAAGGGAAGAAGGAGCAGAGAGGGCAAGATACCATGTTAGCGACGTGTAAGTATTCTTGTTTAGTGATGCTAGGTACACCGATACGTGGGAAGCCGGGGTTGGAGATGCTGTTCATAGGTATAGGAGCCAAGGATGCTCGGGTGGATCTTGTCTTTCCTGGTCTCTTCTTCGGGTTGGGTCGTCGATGAGTGTTCGCTCGGAGCTTAAGGATCCATAGGGTGTTTAGGCGAAGGGGTCAGCGCGTATTGGCAATTCAATCAGGGAGGCAATTCTCATTATCAACGTTATAGATGGCGCTCAATGTGGGGCAAAAGTTTGCGTGTCCTACATGGCCCGTTTGTGCGTTGAGCAATGGGTAGAACCATTTCTTTCTTTTAAATTCATACATCGTCGAATTTAATTTCATTCGATTTTAAATTTCGTATACGTTACAGATGTCGCCCAACGTGGGGCCCGAATTAATTGATGAAGAAAAGATTAGAATGGATTTAAGTTAGGTCGATTCTGAATGATATAGTTCGAAGTTTAGAATTTTTGAGTTTTTCGAAATTTTTCAGTTTTTGAGTTAAGATTTTTTGTTTTCGTGCAGGTTTCTTAGATGGAGGAACAACATCGAGTCTAGTGGAGTAGATACTATTTTGTCCAGTGGTTTAGTGAATTCTTTCCTGAGTCAGTCTATTGCATTAGGTCTACCTACTTTTCTCTACCTCTTGTCACCTAGGTTTGTCTTCGATCTCTGTCCGGATTGAGCTGTTATTTGCTCGATTGTCAGTTTCTGAGGTGTTGACGTATCCATTAAGTGAAGTCTAAGATTCCGGCCGTAGGAGAGTAGATTGAGCAGGTCTTCTGACCGGTGGTTTGTGCTTTTTGCCTGACGCACGTCAGCTGCAGAAGCTGGTCATTCGCTCGAATACGACCCAATTTGTTCAATTACGAATCAACTTATTCTTTGTTTTATTTTACTACCCTAAATACCTTAGAAATTATTAGTCGTTTTATGATGTTATGAAGTGATGGTACGTGAAGAGACATGAAGCGTTAACCGGTAGTTGGTGTTTAATACCCGATGTACGTTTGTAGTAACGCAATGTTGTCTTCGCATACCTGACCAACTTTTCGTTAAAGAGCAACTTTTTCTTTTCTTTATTAGCTACAGAACGCCGTGATGCACGAAGTTTTCACACACTAACGTTTTTAATTTGTTTTTTTTTTTTGATCGGTTAGGTTGCAGAACCGATATATGTACGCCTTGTTCCTAAGAATGGAGGGTTACCACCTCCTGAACCTTTTATGAAATACAACCGTATATAGATTAGATAATTTAGATATTTTTTTTGAGTTAAGTATACAATTCAGTATAGTTTTTTTTTTGAGTTCCGTCAATTGAGATGAGACGTAAACTTCTCAATTGATGTGTAAGTTTGGGATAGTGCCCACCATTTAGATATTTTTGAGATTCTAGTTTTGAGTATCGAGTTTTTTTTTGAGTTTCCGTCAATCAAGTTGGGACGTAACTTCTTGATTGGACGTGTAGTTTTGGGATAGTGCCCGCCATTTAGAATTTACAGTTTCTTATAGTTTTGAGAATTTTTGGGATAGAGCCCACATACAGTTTATAGTTTATAGTCCTACCATATAGAGTTACTTTTTGAGTACAATATAAGTATTGATTCCCGAAATCAATTTATTTTCTTTATATAAAATTACCTATACTATATTATCTTTTAAGATTATACTTAAGTATCCAGTCGAATTTAGGATTTCTAAAAACATTTTTGAATTATTGTTTTTGATAGACAATTAAACCAGATATATTTACCTACCTTTTAGCATTAAGCACTTTTAGATTAACAAAGTTTCTTTAAAACCTTTTTTTTGAATTTTCTCTGCTTGGTTTCATCAAACCAAATTACTTACCATAAGTAGTATCCGTCCGAGGATATCTCACGGACTACTTAACTTTTTATCCACCGGATTTTCATTTTTCACTGATTTACAATAGCCGAATACTCGTTCGAGGAATTACTCACGAGACTTTCGCCATTTATAATACCCAGACTTACTTTTCTTTTATATTAGTCCATAGTAGAAACCGTTCGAGGAATTTCTCACGGTCTACAAACCCTTTTTGTCCGATTTATACATACGTATACCTTCTTTTTCTATTGTCCATTTACCTTCAAGGCTGAATGACAGGCCGAAGCCGTAGGAGAGCTATAAAAAGCACTTACCAGACTAAATACAAAGATTACGAGGTCATGGCTCCTACAGCTCCGAAACCCAAACCAGTTCATACCCAAGACGACGTTGAAGAGGACATCTCCGAGGATGAGGTCAGCCAAGCTGGAAGTCTACCTGGGGATGATATTGGAAATAGGAGTATAGAGGTAGACGAGGAAGAAGTGAGGAGAGCCGAAGAGCAATTACGTAAGGATGCTGCTGACCACTCAGCGTATATACAGAGAGTAGTTTCCGCTACCATTGACCTACACAGAGTCGATGACAGGAAGTTCATGGCGGGAGCATTGGAGAAAAGTCACGCTTACTTCAGCAAGTAACCCAGCTACTTCAGAAACGAACTGTAAAGGCCACTCAACCTGCCGCTCCTTCTAAACCCCTCGCTCCTCCTAAGACAACCGTTCCTCCTAAATCAGTTGATCCCATTGGCGTCACGTCAACACAAAGGGCTACGCTGCAAGTCAACTTAGCTAACTTAGACATTCCACGTGTCACAAATACTTATATACCTAACGGTCCGTCCACTTCTAATTATGTCCAGTCCGAGTATAGACCGGTTGATAATATCGATTTAGTAGATCGAATTACACCACACTACGAGCCAGCTAGAGTGCCACCTGTGTCGGAAGTCAATCCAGCACAAATGCCTCTAGGCTCCAATTTAGATGAGTTCATGGAGCGGATAAACGCTTTCAACTTCAACGACGAATCTTCTGTTTCGCCTCCCAGGCCACCACCCTCGAATGCCACTTCTTCGAACCGTGTCCACCCTTTTCACAAGTGGGGACTAAAGTTCGACGGGAAGAACATGGCTGTGGACGACTTCTTGTTTCGTCTGGGGTGCATACGTAGCAGTTATGGTGTATCATGGTACGAGATTACCGCTAATTTCTATCACTTCGTATCAGGTTCAGCGGAATCCTGGTACTGGGTTTTACCTGAAAGGCAACAAGAACACCACATGGGACGAGTTGAAGACTGCTTTGGTAGAACAGTACCGCAGTCTAGAAAGCGATACCGAACTTTTCAGAAAACTGTCCGACCGAAAGATGATAAATGGCGAGTCATTCAACGACTTTTTCAACGCCATACAACATCTGAATTCCAGGATACGAGTTCCTAGACCTGAGAAGGAACTCGTAGAAATTATTAAAACTAATGTCCGTAGGCGTATGGGTGAACTCCGTAGGCGTATGGGTGAACTACTCATTACCTACAGTCCGTCCAGTTTAAGGCAACTGGCCTACTATTGTCGAGCCATAGAGAAGGCTCAATCTCAATACGAAAACGTCCGTCCGAATTTCGTGCCAAGTGCACAACGTCCACCTGCAAGGCGTTATGTGAACGAAATCGCAGAAGAACCTTGCCAGGATTTAGTCGTAGCGTTGCCTAGTAGCAACATTGAAGCGATCCAGAGGGAACTCGTAGAAATTATTAAAACTAATGTCCGTAGGCGTATGGGTGAATCCGTAGGCGTATGGGTGAACTACTCATTACCTACAGTCCGTCCAGTTTAAGGCAACTGGCCTACTATTGTCGAGCCATAGAGAAGGCTCAATCTCAATACGAAAACGTCCGTCCGAATTTCGTGCCAAGTGCACAACGTCCACCTGCAAGGCGTTATGTGAACGAAATCGCAGAAGAACCTTGCCAGGATTTAGTCGTAGCGTTGCCTAGTAGCAACATTGAAGCGATCCAGAGGGATCGTAAGCCACAGAAGTGTTGGAATTGCCAAGTTATCGGTCACAACTTTCGTGATTGCGCAAAACCAATAGATAAAATCTTCTGCTTCCGTTGTGGCCTTCCAGACGAATATAGTCCGTCCTGTCCAAAATGCTTAGCGGGAAACGAGGGGAGGAACAACCCAATAACCGGGGGGGTTCGCTCCGATTAGATATACCCGGAACTCAAGTGTCCAAGTCGACAGAACCGCTTGAGCTTCCCAAAATTACAATTCTAAAACCAGTCAATAATAATAATGAATTACCAAATAGTATTAACGATGATTGTAGAACAATCCCTAGTTTAAAAGAAACTAAAACCAATATTGAATTGAATATTAATGATAAGTTACCAGAACCTTTATACCGAAAGCCATTTCATGAACGATTGCGTAATTACATTGAAGTACGTAAGCGAATTGTTACTTACCCAGAATTATCCAAACGGATACAACGGTTAAGGGAGCGCTTCCATCGGAAGCGGACTACTTACCGTAACATAGCTTCGGCAACCATAGGCCGAGAATGGAATGACCCACGTCCCTATGTGACGGTTTTTCTGTTCGATGACAATTACCTAGGTCTACTTGATTCAGGGGCGAGTATTAGTTGTCTAGGCACAGACATACTCCCCTATTTGAAGAGCAAAAATGTTACGGTAAGGAAGGTAGAGACTACCGTGTCCACGGCCGATGGACACAAGCAATCCATAGTAGGAGTGATCACTACCGCGATCTAATACAAGGGAGTAACAAAAGATATCGATCTTTATATTGTGCCGTCTTTAAGCCAACGTCTATATTTAGGCGTTGACTTCTGGCAAAAATTCCAGATCGCACCTCATGTAATTGCGGGTCTTTCAGGAATGACGACCGGTGGGCCAGATGAGAGACCCACCAACCAGATAAAGTTGAATAATGAAGAGTCTAAACGACTAGAAGCTGTTGTTCGTAGATTTCCTTCTTTCGCAGTCCATGGACTCGGGAAGACAAATCTAGTGCAGCATTACATAGACACGGGTGATGCCGTACCAATAAAGCAAAGGTACTATCCCGTTTCTCTGGCGATACAAACTCTTATGTACGCGGAATTGGACCGCATGCTTTCGTTGGGAGTCATCGAGGAAAGTTCCAGCGCATGGAGTTCTCCAGTGGTGCTTGTTCGCAAGCCTGGCAAGAACCGATTGTGTCTGCACTTTCGGAAGGTGAACTCCGTGACTAAGAAAGATGCTCGTCCAATTGCGCATATAGAGGGGCTGCTGGCACGTCTGACAGAGACGCGCTATATTTCTAGCGTGGATCTGAAGGATGCGTTTTGGCAGATACCTCTGGAGCAAAGTTCGAGGGAAAAGACCGCTTTTACGGTACCTGGCCGACCATTGTACCAATTTAAGGTCATGCCCTTCGGTCTATGTAATGCGGCACAAAGTCTGAGCTACCTAATGAGTCGCGTAATCCCATCGGGATTGCGAGATCAAGTATTTGTTTACTTGGACGATCTATTGGTTGTGTCGAAGGATTTCGACGAACACATACAGACTCTGGAGATAGTCGGAAAGTGCTTGACTGACGCAGGTCTGACGATTAACGTCGAGAAGTCGAAGTTTTGTTTTGATGAGCTTCACTACCTCGGTTATAAAGTCGGTCAGGGTTGTTTGAAAGCTGATCCTGATAAGATATCAGCGATTGCTAGCTTTCCGTTGCCAACCACGACTCGCCAAGTTTGCCGATTCCTCGGTATGGCAGGTTGGTATAGACGGTTTGTGAAGGATTTCAGCACCCTAGCCGCACCCTTGACCGAGACACTGAAAAAGGGAAAAGCCTTCAAGCTCGGTCCAGAAGCTATTGAAGCTTTCCTGCAAATCAAACAAGCCCTAACTTCAGCGCCTGTGTTAGTCAATCCAGACTTCTCCAAAGAATTCATTATTCTCTGTGACGCATCCGCGACTGGCATCGGATGTGTACTCTGTCAGCGGGACGAATCCGGAGCGGAGTAGCCTATATACTACTTCTCCCGGAAACTGAATGCTGCACAGAGAAACTATTCGGTGACTGAACGCGAGTGCTTAGCAGCTTTTGAGGGTATCCAGAAGTTCAGATCTTACGTTGAGGGATACCATTTTCGTGTTATTACCGACCACTCCAGCCTGAAATGGCTGATGACTATGAAAGACCCAACTGGAAGATTAGCGAGGTGGAGTATGCGACTCCAAGGCTTCGATTTTGTGGTGGAGCATAGAAAGGGAACATTGAATGTCGTGCCAGATGCTCTATCCAGGGCTTATGAAGACGATGAGTTGACAGTGTCAGCTTTCCTATCATGTACAGATCGGAACCTCGGAGGTACTCCACATCGATCTTGAAGATCCGTCCTTTAAGTCTGAAAGTTATCTCGATATCATCGGTCATATCAGGAAGGAACAAGAAAGGTTACCTGATCTCAAAGTGTCGGAAGGGTATATATACAAACGCACAAAACATGCGAACGGTAATCCCTTGGCCGACGATCTAACTTGGAAGTTGTGGGTTCCATCAGAGATGACTGAATCTCTGATCTCATTGGCTCACAATCCGCCGCGCGCTTCGCATGGTGGGGTGGTAAAGACGATTTATAGGTTACGAGACAGATTCTACTGGCCAGGTATGTTCACTCAAGTCAAACGTTACGTAGACCGGTGTGAAGCATGCAAGACCAGTAAAGCAGCCAACATGACTTTAAGGGCTGAGATGGGAAACAGTTTCGAGGTGGATAGGCCGTTCCAACATTTATATGTTGATTTTCTCGGGCCGTACCCAAGGTCAAGATCCGGAAATGTTTACATCGTTATTGTATTAGACCAGTTAACTAAATTCGTCTTCATCAAACCACTACGCAAGGCAACAGCCGCGAGCGTGGTCAAGTTCCTGAAAGAGGACGTTTTCTTGATATACGGAGTACCAGAGAGTATACTCTCTGACAATGGTACACAATTCATTGGGAAGGAGTTTCAGAAACTCATTGATGTTTTTGGGGTCAAACATTACCGAACGGCAGTGTATGCTCCCCAGTCAAATGCTAGTGAACGTGTCAACCGTTCAATATTAGCGGCCATACGGTCGTACGTCAATCCACAACAAACGGATTGGGATGCCCATCTGTCTTCGATCAGTAGTGCTCTACGTACGACGGTACATTCAACTCTTTCGATGTCCCCATACGAAGCCTTATTCGGGCAGCGCATGATAGAACACGGGGCAGATTATCGTTTGCTGAGAGAGTTGGGTGGACTGAACTGTTCGGAGATAGATTGGCTCCCTAAGGTGGCCAAGATGAATATCATTCATACTTATTTGAAGGAAGCTTTGATAAAAACTCATGAGTCGTATGAGGAAACTTACAACCTACGGAGTAGGTATGTGTCATTTAAAGTAGGTGATGAGATCTACAAAAGAAATCATGTGTTAAGTGACGCAACCAAACATCTAAGCGCAAAACTATGTCCTAAATTCATTAAAGTTCGTGTGAGCCAAGTAATTGGCAATAACTTGTATGAAGTGGAAGACAGGCGAGGACACAGGTCGACTTGCCACACTAAAGACCTAAAGAGATAACTCTTTCAAATACCTGACCTACTAATTAAATCCCGGATTTACATTAAAAAACTACCTGATTTACCTTTAACTTTCATCTGATAAAGTATTAAATAGATTTGCAACCGAATTGGTTGAGTATACCGAAGTATACGCAGAGAGCGGATTCCACATAGAGGAACATTTTTTTTTAGCCCGGCTCTCAGCTGTGCATGAGACTCTTGGTTTAATTTCATATCCTACTTCTTTTTCTTTTTTTGATATATTTCAGATAACCAATTGAGTATTCCAATGACGTCAAAGTTACACATCGTGTAAAAATATCTTTTTGTCTTCGACCGACTAGACGGTAAAGAGTCGCAGAGTCTTTACGACTCGACGAGTGAAGAGATCATAGGTGCAGAAACACATTTACGAGAAGTTCTCCTTTCTTGATAATTAGACCAAGTAGACTCGGTCTAAATATCAGGTTTTGTAGGGATGACTTGCTCGCCCGTACTCAATAACCGAGTACGCCAGTGGTGCCACCTACTCGAGCAAACTTCCTAAGTTACTCACCTTGTGCCGCACTATTCACCACTCACTCGAAAGAAAAGAGGAATCCACCACGGAAACCCAATTTCAGTCCATTACTTAGTGACGGTATCATCCGGGTAGTGTACACGTGACGTCACGATTCGACATGTCACTAAGCCATTTTGGAGGTAAACACCGAATTAAATTTGTCCTTATGTGACATAAGCTCAACCTGAAGCATGAACTGTCATATCACCACCAGGCAAACGTCCTAGTGTCATAGATGACACTTGCTAATATTGCTAAGAAATATTTACCTGATATACTTACGTCACCACATCTGTCAAAATCTTTTCAACATTCTCACTACCGTTGTCAACCAAAAACAGTATCGCGAGTTCCTGACATCGAAAAATATTTACAATATAACACACCAAACTCCGCGGTATAACACTTATACAATGTGTCCAAAACCTCAAATAAAGTATTTGCACTCATATTTGGCATAATAATGTATCTGTCAGGAAGTAAAGAGTCTGTGCCAACAAGGCTGTTACGATGAGCACTGTCCATCAGCACATATTGTACTACGCCACCTGACGGGCCAAAGGAAAACGACATGATACTGCAAAACGAGCAGTAAGATCCGCGCGTATTTTTATTTTCGTATGGAAGATAGGAATACCAAAGAGGAAATAGTCTGTGAAACAGACTTCATTTTGAAGACAACATTAGAACAAGAAACATCTCAATACGCAGAACCCTTTTTTTTTGTGTGTTAGCCAGTAGAGTCAACCATTTTGAGAACTCTGTCTGGCGATTAAAATTTCTTCCAATTTTTCGAGGATGGGATTTGGATTCCCTTTTTATTATAAGAACTTAATTGGAAAACATCAGTAAAGGTAAGAATTTCACTTTTCTTTAATTTTTGGAACATTCTTATGAGATTGTTCCAAGGATTAATGGAAATTAGAAGCCATGTGGACAGCGTATTAATCCATAAGGATTTTGCTTTTTTTTTACTAAAAAAGGATTACCTGCCAGCACTGGAGGAATCAGGAGGGACGACACTCTTATTCAAAACCAGGGCAGGCGAAGCTGCCACCGAAATTGGTGTTCCTGACATCCAACAGGGGCCAAGATTACATATGAGGCGGCGGAATAATTGCCTTTGCACCCATCAGTGGAATCTTATTTTTGTGAGACGCAATTTATAAAGCAAGAAGAAAGGAAGAAAAAGAAAAAAAAAAATATAGGCATATACCATGCCTACATAATTTAGAGGCCCAATGCTCCTTTTTCTTTTTTCTTGACATCGAATTACGTGCTTTGGCTCCAAGTACACACGTGCACGTCACCAAGAGGACAAAGTTCCTCCTATATACTCCGGAAAATACATCGAACTCAAACGTCAGGCGTTGATCCGCTCGTCGGCTCGCCGACGTTTGCTAATTTTTTTGCCTTTTTCCGCTTTTCGTTTCTTTTTGGATCGGATTGGAGTCGAGACACTATATACTCGACATTTTAATCCAGTGGCGTCATAGCGCACATCCATACCTCTGCCACGAGGTGTCGAAGCGCCACGTTTTTCTTAATCTATTGGCCGATATCCAGGCCCACACTTCAACACACCCCTATCGGGTAAGAAGGAAATTTTCCTTCTCACATCAGTTCCGGCATCATATACTTACATCAGATCCTGCATCTATACTCAGTTCCTGCAACTATACATATAGTTCCTGTAGCAAATACTCACCAGTTCCTGCATCTTTAACACTATCAAGAATATTCATCAGATCCTGACTTTATTTATGTGATGTATTATTATTCCAATATTATTCTTCTGGATTACCAGGTAATAAGTTGAATATATAATAGTGTTCTTTTTATTGTTGTGATACGTCAAGTACGTGAATACATATGTCCTCGTAAAGCCCACAGGCGGGTTCTATAATTGCCTTGAGATAATTTTTGTGTGCCAACCTAGCATACAAAACGTATAACCACGGACGGTGTACATGATTAATCAGAATTATTTGAAGAAGATACTAGCACACTGTGGCGGGACCTAACGCCTCCCCCACCCACTCAGCGTAGTGATTATATCTTTATTTTATAATCTATAAAGAATACTTCCTGGTTACATACAAAGATCAGTGTTTAAGTTAAATTATATATAGTATCTGAATTTTGTGAAGTATTTACATCCTACCTAGTTTCTTCTCGCGATGCGGTTCTAAAATTCTTTCGCGTTTTGTCGTTTTTGTTTTGTCCAGTAACGAATCAAGTATCTCTCGTCGGTTTAAAACCAGCTTCCGCGTAAAGCATAACTATCTTTGAAACCATTTAAGGAAATTCGTGTTTCGGTTTCATGGAAAACGCTAGTAGTATGCGAAAGATGCAATGAAGGTTTTATCATAACTTTATTTAATCTTTTTCCGGTCAGATAACTTTTATGTATATCTATTTTTGAATCGAGGATACATTGTTCCGTGAATACTGTCATTTGTACACTTTTTTTTGCGTTACACTTTTTTCTTTTTCACATTTGTCTTCACGACAACATCGTTTCGCGTCGGTAGCGACCGTGTTTTGACAGCGTTTTGACGCTATGTCCGTACTTACCATTGTACTTTGCTTTTAGATAATTATTCTAAACGATCGTACCGAATATCATTTATGTCGTGTAATCGTGTTTAAGTTTAACGTACTATTATTGCGGTACACAAGCATTTTATTATCCTAAAGATACGATATCTTGAAATTTCAAGGCTCAGTTCAAAACCAATTCGAAGTTTGAAACAGTTGAGTTCAGATTAATAACAACATTCCAAGTGTAATCATATACAAGAAGTAAAATTAATATATTCCACTATAGTTTATTATCCACCTAATCACTTTCTTTTCAGCTAGTTACCGGAGTGCACTTCAGCAACAGCAGATTCCTGTTAACATCAATTATAAACTACCCCATTGGTAATCAATATCTTTAATATATTTGCATGTTTTTATTATATTTTGGAATACATTCATATTACCTTTTAGATATATTGATATAAACAACATTTGAAATCGATTACTGGTTGGAATACAAACGGTATTCTTTCAAGTATGGTACTTTTTTTTGAGGGGTTTGTAAATCTGTGTTGGTTACTTTCTAGTACCACGCTTTAAATTTTGAACAACGACAAATTGCCTTGATAATAGTTAGAAAGATTTTGTATTTCGATTTATCGGTTTCTATTAGACCAAGTTGAAGTATCTTTTTTTAATAATTAGGATAAATATCCCGCGATAGAAAAACTTATTTTTGTTTCGTGTTCGTGAATTTGATTTGACTTTTATCCCTTTCAATTCTCTCGATATTTTCGAGCGGTGAGAAATTAACGCCGCGGTTAGTTTATATTTATATAAGAGTTCATAACTATCTTTCACTTTGAATTCCTTTTAGCGCAAATAGATAGAGCCGCGTATAAATTAGCGTTTCATAGGTGCAACGTAGCATCCCAATATATAGGAAGTAAATTACTTTCGTACTTACTTTGCTTCTTAATATTAACTTCCTTTAGATTATAAGCAATACATAAGACAATAATAAAAATAAAAAGATATAATTACCCTGTTATACTGTAGAACAGTTTAAGTATAAATAAGTATATAGAATATACATCGAAATTTTATATTATCCTACGGGATACCAAACTTTATAGTTTTAAACACTTTTTACTTTGGATAATGAAAAAAAAAATATTATTACAAGTTCTGATTTAATCTTTTTGATATCTTTGATTTTGAATTTTTCTTAAAGTTATATTCAGACTATTCTTATTGATTACCTGTTAGATTTAAGTTTAATATTAATAAACAAGCCTTTTATAACGTTTACAGAAAACTTTCAGTATTTTGATTTCGATTTTCTTGGAACTTTTTTATTTAGGTCTTGAGTTATTTCCAGTATGTTTGAGTAAGTTTTCCTAGGGAGGGTGGTAACCCTTACACTCTTTTCTTGGAGGACATGGCGAAGTACATAATATGACACTCATAGGGAGTATCATTACTGCAACGATAGAGTAGTGAGTTTTTTTTGTTGTTATGGTTTAGATAGAGTTAGATATAGTAGTTGAGCAAGCTTTTTAGCTTGCTTATTGAATCTGGGGCTGCCCATCAACATAGTTGAGTCGTAGGGACTCACCGGTACACGGTCAGCCATGGCTGTAATCGAGAGAGGTGATTTTCGATTATAGAATGGGTGGGTTGAGATACCTTGGAGGATTAATCAACACCTGTGATCCTCCCTCCCTACAACGTTAGTCACCTCTTCCTCATTCTGCGATTCATCGTGGCGGCAGAATGTAGGAAAGGTGACAAGATAGCCACGCAGCCACGTCCATCTATGGTCTGCTGTCACACTTGTACTCATGAGTTGCGTTCAAGGGTCTAGTTGAGTAATTTAATCGTGATTCTTTACTTTTGATCTATGATCATTCATTTTAAGAGGTGCGATTACGAATCGTTCTTTCTCTACAGTTAATTCTTCTCAGTCTTGTCAACGTCAGTTATGAGGGCCCTTAAGCTTTTTAAAATTACTTATTCGAACTCGCACATCATGAGTTCACCGGTCGGCAGTGAAAAATAGTTGTAACACCGGTCAAGTAGATCCCGGAGCAAGTGCCCACGGCCTGGCTGAGCTGGTCATGGCTATGGTACTGCCGGCCACCGCGACGGTCGATCTCGGCCACGGTTCTACGTTGTCGCATGCCGTTCGCATCGATTGTCCTTCACGGATGATTGGTGAGAAAGGGGGCGTTGCCGACATAGGATCGCTTCCGTCCCTTTAATACAGAGTTTAGGTAGCCATAGCTAGTATAACAGATGCGATCTGGAGCAAAACCTTCCGAATTGTAATTGCCAATCATATCTACAGCATTCTAATACTGGTTATGAGTGAGGGATTTGAGTAGAATCCATGGTTTCAGGTGTAAACTACATTGAGATACAGCTGCAAGCAGAACACCTAGCACTTGTAGCGGATAGGCGTGGACATGCTGGTAGGTACCCTCTAGGCTGTTCCGCGGTGTTTTGTGGTCAGCACCTATGGTACGCTGCTAGATGGTCCATGCTTCTGTGATGGGGATGGAGATGGGAGTTTAGAAGAAGGGAAGAAGGAGCAGAGAGGGCAAGATACCATGTTAGCGACGTGTAAGTATTCTTGTTTAGTGATGCTAGGTACACCGATACGTGGGAAGCCGGGGTTGGAGATGCTGTTCCTAGGTATAGGAGCCAAGGATGCTCGGGTGGATCTTGTCTTTCCTGGTCTCTTCTTCGGGTTGGGTCGTCGATGAGTGTTCGCTCGGAGCTTAAGGATCCATAGGGTGTTTAGGCGAAGGGGTCAGCGCGTATTGGCAATTCAATCAGGGAGGCAATTCTCATTATCAACGTTATAGATGGCGCTCAATGTGGGGCAAAAGTTTGCGTGTCCTACATGGCCCGTTTGTGCGTTGAGCAATGGGTAGAACCATTTCTTTCTTTTAAATTCATACATCGTCGAATTTAATTTCATTCGATTTTAAATTTCGTATACGTTACAAATAGAGGAACGTAGAGCTTAGGGAGTTTTGATAGAACATAGATCTTGTCATTTGAATAAACTTGGCGTATTTGTCTCATTTTTACTAAAAATGGACTTAGGGAGTTTTAATAGAACGACGACGATATATTATATGTTGCGGGGCAAGAGGAGGGGTAGGTGGAGAGGAGGATGAAAAGGGGGAGGAAACAAGGAGTAGGTAGGACCAGGGATAGATGGGGGGGGAAGGAGTGTCTAACTCGAGGATCGGGGCCTGCTCGCGGTGCACGGCTAAGCTCGCCGGAATGGGGAGGATCTTGTCCCCGAAGCTAGACCTCACCAGCAACAAAACATAGATCAGGCCTGAAAAATAAATTTAAGAATAATAAACGGACGGACATGTTCACTGCTCTAAGACGCTGCTGATGTTGTCGCAGCGTAGCCGGTACCCACCCAACCTGGAAATCCGGTGGCCATCTTGTTTCTGGATGTCCCCAAATGATTAGTCTTCATGTCATGTCCGATCACTTCATTACGGCACCGCTAATCCAACTTACCATCCACACCCCTAGAATAAATAACCTAAACTTCCATCACGCTAAACCTCGTTTTCAGGAAAATTTTAACAAAGAAGACCAGACGATATTCATTTATCAAACGTTATAAATATTTATTGGAACAAATTATCGATGATATTAAACAAAATTGAAGCAATAATAAAAAAACTATTAAATAAGTTTACCAAAAATAAAAAAACAGGTCAGGTTAGGCGGTTAGGGTTAATTCCCTGATCCAGATACAAGATTAGAAGTGGGCGAAGCCCTCGATAGCACCCCAATTTCCTACCTATAGAGAGCTCTATATAGATACTTTTTTTTATGGGGGTAGGTTTTAGACCTTGCCAGCGACCAAAAAAACTTAAGGATTAAGCCCAGGGAACCAAACCGAATTCGCTTACCGATAACAAAAAAAACAAAAAAAAACAATAAAAATTATCAAATTAATGAAGAAAAATAAGGTAAGAAAATGACAAATTTTATCACAAAATCTAATTTTTCACTTGAGACTCAAAAAAAAATTATAACTTATCACTAGAAAGTAAGTATGTATCTAAAGGTATGTACTTCTTGTAGAATCAGTCGCTACGAGAGCAGATACCGTATTATAGACAATATAGTATACTATGAACTAATGCGCCTTGGCTACCAATTAAATTTAATAAGAAATATATATATATCTATGTAGTTAATTAAAATCGGTAGAAACCGCTTATTCTTAGATAATGTAGCATTATAACATTAACAGAAAACAAGAAAAACAAGTAGAAAAATTGCTTTGCCTTGCACAACGACTCACGTGACCTCTTTTCTAATTGGGAATCTATCCGGTTTTCAAATCGAAGAAAGAGCACTTAAAATTCGTTCCCTGTTGATCTTCTGCTCGGGGCTCTAGGATTTTGGCTGGAGAACTTTGTTGGTGTCGTTATCACGTTCTTGAACTCTATCCATTAACCTCCTTTTTTCCAGGATTTTTTGTGGTTGGCGGCCAATCGATAGACTTTGACCGCCAAAAGAATAAGGCCTAGCGCAATAAGAACAACTTTCATTTTCTTCCCAACTAAGGATTTATAGCTACTACAAACTCACCACGTAAGTATAAATTGGTTGGTTTATCTTTCCTGTTTTTTGTTAGTTAGCACTTCCCTCCTTCAAAGTTGGTGTTCTCACAATTTAAATATAGAACCTACCTGATGGGAACAATCATTCACCTTCTATTACACATTTAAAAATAACAAAATTTTACCTTATAAAGGATCTTTGAAATATAAGAAAAACACACGGGATTGGTATCGAAAGATGTTACTAGGTATATTAATATTACTTCTGCACTTTGGAATCACATTTAAACTCGTTCGGCACTAACTTAGCAATGATCTTGGTTCTTGCTAAAATCTTTACCAAAGCCAAAGATATTGGTCAGGCCACCTTCTACTCATTCTTCCTCCCATTTATTTCGGTCGTCCGATTCAAATCTAACAGCTTATTTTCAAACTGGTAACGTATTAGTTGGTGTCGTACGATATTTTCACCCAGTATTTCTTACTTCCCCTCTTTTTAACATAGGATCCCCTCTTTTCACCGCGGGGAGGCAACTCTAATAAACTATTTGAGACATCACCCACACCAGGCTACCAGTTCTTCCGTCATTTAATTACACCATAAACAGCTTTGAAACTTCCACATACATATTTATATTTTCTATTTGCCTTTTTGAAGGTATGATTTCCATCCAGCACAAATACTAAGACGACCTTTTCTCACTATTTCTTACACTTGTGTGTTGTGAGTATTATTTTCACTTCTCACCACTACTATCGTGGTTTTCCTGGAATTGTTTTATTATAAATTACCACAGGAAAATATTGTCTTCTCACCATACTAGAGAGAAAATCTACCACAGTTGACTATTTACTTTCCAGCCTCATTATATGAACTAATGGGACATACTGGAAAGCAAGATTACTCTTGGTTGTTTATTCTTTTGCGTTCCAGGAGTTTTGACATATTTATTTCTGAGAATGGAGAATCAATAATTTTAATATTGCCACACTAGGCGGTGTTTAGAGAACGAGCGAACTTATTCAATAATATTGGGCATTTCCAAAGCACTCCAGAATAAACCAAATAGTAAAACTTAAAATAGTTTCAATTTTTTTCTTTTTTTTTCTTTGAGGTAAACTATTTGAGCCAAACCATCTAACATTAATGTTTTTCTTTCAGATCTCTCCACCATCAAACCTACCAGCTACCAAGGCAACAAAATCGGCGGAGTCCTAGAGGCCTAGTATTTATTCGTGTTAATGTGGTTTGCCGATATGTATAAACGAATAAAAATAGTATAAAATAAAAATGTGCATTGTAATTCGATGACCAATTTTGCCACCGTCAAGTATGGCTACGGACAGCCAACGTTTCTTTGGAGGGCTATCCATTCCTGCTGAAGGAGAACCTACACATTGCTGGGGTGAAAGTGGAGGCTTAATATGTTTAGTAGCCCGCTCGATAATACCGGGTCACCCAACCAACCTAATTGAGATTTGCACATGGGGTTGATGTTGACCGCCGTAAATGGAACTATCCCTCCATCAGCTGTCGCCACGGACCGTCGCTAGCAGCTAAAAACATCAGCTGCTTAGTTCAGCTGACTCCTTGACAACATGGGAGCATAATCGCGGTAACTTTGCCATCCTTGGGCAGATCAACACCAACTACCCATATCATTGATCTAGTACTCCTGTGAGTAGAGAACCAAGTGTTAATTTGCACTGTCCCAGGTGCCCTCAACAAAACTTCTTCATTGGAGGGCTAGATCCAACGACGATGACGAAGAAAGAAGGGTGCTTGGGTTATAGGATTTTATCACCGTGGGGAGCAACTCACGCTAAGAAGAGCCGGGCCACCTTTATGCCAGTATGCAGGTACGTATCTACCAATAGTTTTACCATTATGCTTTATCGTCAATTGAAATTTCTTTTCAGCTGTCATCATTAACGAGAAAGTAAATTGAAACTAATCGTTATTTCATCGATGGACTTCGGGATTTTTCGTGATTCAAGAACGAATCGAATACTTGTGTCTTTATTGCTGGTGAGCGAAATTTAAGTTATTTATAATTCTAATATTAAATAAGATGATTAGACTACGACACGACTAGTGATACCCTATTTTAATAAACAATAAATAAATTAGATAGCAAAACTAACACCTATATCACAGTTGGCGTATCCTTGTTCGGTGTCATCACAGGATGGTTGGTCAGACTATATATATTTTTTTTCTTTGCTAGACTTTACATTGTGCGTGAAAATGTTGAAAGTTGTTTATTTTGCCGGGTAGGATTCCATAGTGGAAATTTCTTTCATGCTAACTAGATTTAAAAGGTGTGTTTGATATTTCTTTCGGTCTGCTTACACTGCAAGTGGGTTTTGACCGCTCTCTCGTAATATATACGGGCTGGTTTTGGGTCCGATCGGTTAGTACATCGTGCGATACCAATAAAAATAGGTGGACAAAAAGGAAAATGTATGAAAGGGCATTTACACAGGGTGTTTTGACGGGGATATCGGGATTATTTATTGGGGCGTTATTTTAGCTTCTCTATCTGGTATGACGGGTTTGTTATTTGATTATTGTTTCAGGTCCTTAGCGTGGAAAGTACCAATATTTTTTCCTGCTAAGTTCTCTAGTTCATACATTTGATTTCCCAATTGTTGGATAATGCGACACTTTGTATATTTCGGGGATAGTTTGGCTGACAAATATTTCGAAGAGTCACTCAAAACGAAATTTCTTTTGTATACTTCTTGTCCGGGAAGGAATTGAATTTTTCGCGTACGGGTATTATAAGTTTTGGCTGACTTCTCATTAGATTTCAATATGTTTTCGCGGATTTGGTTGCGTATGCATTGTAATCGGGTTTTTCGTGGAAGTGCTAAAAATTCGCTATCATCCATCGCGTTCAATTTTCGAGCGAGTTCGTAGCTACTACCATGCGTCATCATATTTGTTCCAAACAAGGCATAATATGGTGACACACCGATAGAGCTATGGACAGAGCTTCTTAAGGCACACGCTATCTCGCTGAGGTGCAGATCCCATTCACGTTGATCTGCTTTAAGGTATGAGCGGATCGCTGCTAACAAAGAGCGGTTAACCCGTTCTGATGCATTCGACTGCGGTGCATAGTTCGCGGTTTTAAAATGTTTGATACCATACTTTTCTAAAAGGGATTGGAACTCTTTTGCCACAAACTGTTTCCCATTATCCGAATGGATAATATTGGGAACACCGAACATGTTGAACACATCATCTCGCAAAAATTGTATGACGTTCGAAGTATTCGCTTTTTTTAGAGCTTTTAAAAATACAAATTTAGACATATGGTCCAGGACGACAAAAACAAACGCGTTTCCTGATCTGGACCTGGGATAAGGACCTAGAAAATCTATATACAGTTTTTCAAATGGACGGTCTGAACAATACGAAGTGACGATTGGGGGACGAGAGACTTGGTTGGACGGTTTACTTTGCTTACATACTGAACAGTTTGAGACGTAGTGACGAATTTGGACAGTCATATTAGGCCAATAGAAATATTGCCTTATTCTGTTGAGTGTTTTAGCAATACCTCCATGTGCGGCGTTAGGGGGGTCATGAGCCTTGTTTATGATTTCTTCTGTAAGTGCTGACGGGACCCACAGAAGCCAAGCATGTTCAAGCATTGCTTCTTCCCTTGGCTTATTAAAAGCTTTTTTGTACACGTATCGGCCTTCAACTTTTAGATCGGGCAACTCCTCTTTATGTTCAATTACCGTTTCGATAACATCTAAATATTCAGAAGTTAAAAATTCAGGGGACTCTAAGTCAATCCACGGTGCCACATCTTCTATATCCAGGGAGTCTACATGTACCCGAGAAAGAGTGTCAGGAACTACGTTTAGAGTGCCTTTGCGATGTTGTATGTCAAAGGCGTAGGACTGTAGCGATAAACTCCATCGGGCTAGCTTGCCGTTTAGGTCTTTCATACCCATTAGCCATCGTAGGCTAGAGTGATCGGTGATTACGGTAAAATCCATGCCTTCAACATACGGTCTAAACTTCTTTATGGCCATCACTGCCGCCATACACTCCTTCTCGGTCACACTATAATTCCGTTGGCATTTGTTAAACTTTTGTGAGAAGTATGATATAGGTACTTCCTCGTCTTCGGAGTTTCTTTGGAACAGAACGGCTCCTATTCCAGAATCTGAAGCGTCGCACTGGATAAAGAATCTTTTGGAGAAATCAGGGTGCGACAGCACCGGGGCGGTGGTGAGAGCGGATTTCAGGTTCTGAAATGCCACTAATGCCTCTTCAGTCATTTGGAATTTCTCGTTTTTCTTTTTGAGTAGGTCCGTCAGGGGTGCTGTCAGGCTCGAAAAATCTCTGATGAACTTCCTATACCATCCCGCTAGGCCGAGCAGCCTCCGGACTTGCCTCATGGTTTTCGGAACGGGGAAGTCCACTATAGCCTCCACTTTGGCAGGATCGGTTTTAAGTTTTCCCCCACCAACAATGAATCCCAAGTACTTCAGTTCTTTGAAGCAGAACTTGGACTTGTTCATGTTGATGGTCAGATTGGCTTTACGCAAACACTCAGCTACTTCTTCTATCAGGGTGACATGAGTTTCAAAGTCCGGCGCCATGATGAGCAAGTCATCCAAGTACACGAAGACTCGGTTTCTAAGTCGTGCAGGAATTACCTTGTCCATCAACTGACATAACCTTTGGGCTGCGTTACACAACCCAAAAGGCATGACAGTAAACTGGTACAAGGGTCTCCCCGGTACCGCAAATGCAGTCTTTTCCCTACTCTGCTTCTCCAATGGGATTTGCCAGAATGCTTCCTTTAGATCTATGCTGCTTATGAAGAAAGTATCCGGTAGTCGGCTGAGAAGTCCCTCGATGTGTGGGAGAGGGTTGGCGTTCTTCTTCGTCTACTTCAATTTCATTGACGGAATACTTGGCCTGGGGTCTCGATGGCCTCATCATCTCTCGGTCTCTCCTCTGAACCGAAGGAAAAGCGATCTCAGCATCTTTACAGGCGTTCCTCAACTGATCTAAGGTAAATAGCGTCATTGGAAACACTAATTTTCCTATTCTTTCATTAAGGTTTCTTTTTAGGATCTGAACCATTTCAGCTTCTGGTATTTGGACACGTAGTTGAGATTTCAACTTGTTTATGGCTGCAAAGAAGTCCTCACTGCTCTCCCAGGGTGCCTGCTTACGATCCATGACATCATGCATAATTTCAATGTCCGACCTGGAGTTTTTAAATTGTCGGACTAAGGCTTCCTTCAAGGTGAACCAGTCAGGCCTGTAATTGCCATTGCTGCGCTGAAACTGCCAGAACCATTCGTAGGCTGGCCCTGAGAGTAGCAGGTGAAAATCTCGTAGAATTTCTGGCCAAGTGCATTCATATTGCCCTTGGAGTGTCTCCAGTCGAAACACGAAATCCTCCACTGTCAACGTCTCAGGCTTGCCATCAAAGCTGAGACCCCACTTGTCGATCTTAATCGGGCCTCTGACTCCGGAATGGTAAGCCTGAGTATGCCCTGGTTGCAGTCTATTGTAGTTGGGGTACATAGAACACCGAGCTTGCTGGACTTGGTCATCCTGCCTACCTTGGTGGTACCTCCGGTCCTGTCCTCTCCTACCTTGGTCGATGTGCCTTCGAGAGTTGTTATTTGGAGGGATGAAACCCCTACTGCTTGAATCGGGCAGTTGAACTTGCTCTCCATACGATGACTGGATTCTCGGAGGTCTGGTATTGGTCTCACTCTGAGGTGGAGCTGAGGTGTTGTCAGGGGGAGTTGGTCGATTTAAAGATAATTCTCTCATCAACCCTCCTAGTTGAGTTTGGATCTCCGTCCTCAACGAGTTTGCCATCTGTGCTTGGACCGTAGACTGATATGACGATAAGGCGTCAACTATGGTTAGATTGATGTACGCCTTCAGATCTTCAGGGACGAGGACTCGTTCTCTGTTAGGTCTACTCGTTCGGTTCAAGAAGCTGTCCAAAAGCTGCCTTGAGGTATGTGCTCCATCAATTGGTGGCGGTGTTGGAACAGAAGTATTATCCACCCCGAGTGGTGGACGGTAGCCGGCCGATGGTCTTCCTAAAACTGGTCTGGCCGTCTGGTTTAAAGCCTGGTCACTCGCAGCTTGCCCACCAGCTGCTCCGTTTTCGCTTAGGCTGCTAAAGGAAGGAGCACTGATGGAGTCAATGGGTGTGTTATTCCTGCTGACGGGGATAGGAATACCAGAAATAGGAGGAATATTTACCGGGGCAAACAAATGTCTACTCTGAATGGGAGTACGCCTAAGCCCGCCCCCTTGCATTCCTAAGTTGTAATCTATGGGGTGAGTATTATTTTGAGCTTCTGCTATCTCAGCATCCCGAATCATGTTCCTAACTCTATCTCCGTTGTTTTCAGGTGCCGACATCTTATAAATTCAAGAGAAACCCACAAGAATTTTAAGCAATCAAGAACAGAAAAACTTCTTATTAGTGGTGAGTTTGCTCTAGGCGTTGCTTTTCAATTAATAGAACCCTAAGAACTAAATTTTTTTAAGAAAAAAAAATAATTTTCTCTTCAACAAAAGGAAAACTCGTTTTGAAAACTATTTTAGCTCTTTGATCGAAATCTAATAAATTAAGTCCCTACCTAATTTATGTATTTTTTTTCAAAAAAAACTAAATTGATCGGAAAATCGTAATAGCGTAGGCAAATAAAAAGGTAACGTGAACAAAAATTAGGTAACGGATATATTAACGAAAAATTACTTTTTGAATAGGCACGTCTTTATGGTAAGTTCAAGAAAAACCACAAGTAGATAACTATCACCAACAAAAAAAATAATTACATAAATGATTTTAAATTTTAAGTCTTATTAGATTTGAAAACCGTCTTTGCAATGCTAAATATTTATGTTTGAATCTCTGTATGGTTATTTAGATTTTTAACCTCCAGATTGGTTGACGTAACTTTAAATACACACATATATAGTTTTATCAAGAATTATTTTATTAAGATCAGAAGAAAATTTTTTTCATAAGAATACGGGGTGCTTCAGGCAGTTTGCGACGACCTTTTTTTTTTCCTTTTTTTTTTTTTTTTTTTTTTTTTTTTTCTTCTTTTTTTTTTTTTTTTTTTTAACTTTTAAGTGATCGGATCAAATAGAATTATAGAATTTAGTTTAGACCTCGGACGGAAAAATAAATCCTTGGAGCAGCGAAATTAGTTTTAGGAAACACCAATAAAACAAAAGACTTTACCTTGTTTTCCTCTCCATTTCCGCAATTCTAGTCTGTCTTGAAGACTTTGCTAAAAGACGTGAAATGGTGAGAATCACATACAAAAAAAAATCAAAAACTCAAAAGAGTGAAGAAGGTGCAACGCTGCTCGACGATCCGTCAAACGCGGTCACTTTCTCAAGATTTAGAATTATATTAGAGACAGGACTAAAGGAGAAAAATTCAAAATAAGCATAGAAAAATTATACGAAATAGGGATGGGAATAGGGAGAAACGAAATCAAATAATTCAACTGGCGTTGTTAGAAGTCTGCGAAAAATTCGTCGCAATACCCCAGGTGCGTCTGTGACCCTCCTAGGGCAGACCTACGAACCACACAACCCTCTGAACCACCTCAGCTGATCTAGCACAAGCATCTACGAAAGTCGCTGGGAAACTCCATGGAGTCGTCGCAATTCTACCAGGTTTGTCTGAGACTTTCCTAACGAAGACATACGACCACTAGAGATTCCCAGCAAGTATCGTTCTTAACAATCACTACACTTAAGGACGAAAACAAGGACTTAACAGACGTTGGGCGCCATTTGTTGCGGGGCAAGAGGAGGGGTAGGTGGAGAGGAGGATGAAAAGGGGGAGGAAACAAGGAGTAGGTAGGACCAGGGATAGATGGGGGGGGAAGGAGTGTCTAACTCGAGGATCGGGGCCTGCTCGCGGTGCACGGCTAAGCTCGCCGGAATGGGGAGGATCTTGTCCCCGAAGCTAGACCTCACCAGCAACAAAACATAGATCAGGCCTGAAAAATAAATTTAAGAATAATAAACGGACGGACATGTTCACTGCTCTAAGACGCTGCTGATGTTGTCGCAGCGTAGCCGGTACCCACCCAACCTGGAAATCCGGTGGCCATCTTGTTTCTGGATGTCCCCAAATGATTAGTCTTCATGTCATGTCCGATCACTTCATTACGGCACCGCTAATCCAACTTACCATCCACACCCCTAGAATAAATAACCTAAACTTCCATCACGCTAAACCTCGTTTTCAGGAAAATTTTAACAAAGAAGACCAGACGATATTCATTTATCAAACGTTATAAATATTTATTGGAACAAATTATCGATGATATTAAACAAAATTGAAGCAATAATAAAAAAACTATTAAATAAGTTTACCAAAAATAAAAAAACAGGTCAGGTTAGGCGGTTAGGGTTAATTCCCTGATCCAGATACAAGATTAGAAGTGGGCGAAGCCCTCGATAGCACCCCAATTTCCTACCTATAGAGAGCTCTATATAGATACTTTTTTTTATGGGGGTAGGTTTTAGACCTTGCCAGCGACCAAAAAAACTTAAGGATTAAGCCCAGGGAACCAAACCGAATTCGCTTACCGATAACAAAAAAAACAAAAAAAAACAATAAAAATTATCAAATTAATGAAGAAAAATAAGGTAAGAAAATGACAAATTTTATCACAAAATCTAATTTTTCACTTGAGACTCAAAAAAAAATTATAACTTATCACTAGAAAGTAAGTATGTATCTAAAGGTATGTACTTCTTGTAGAATCAGTCGCTACGAGAGCAGATACCGTATTATAGACAATATAGTATACTATGAACTAATGCGCCTTGGCTACCAATTAAATTTAATAAGAAATATATATATATCTATGTAGTTAATTAAAATCGGTAGAAACCGCTTATTCTTAGATAATGTAGCATTATAACATTAACAGAAAACAAGAAAAACAAGTAGAAAAATTGCTTTGCCTTGCACAACGACTCACGTGACCTCTTTTCTAATTGGGAATCTATCCGGTTTTCAAATCGAAGAAAGAGCACTTAAAATTCGTTCCCTGTTGATCTTCTGCTCGGGGCTCTAGGATTTTGGCTGGAGAACTTTGTTGGTGTCGTTATCACGTTCTTGAACTCTATCCATTAACCTCCTTTTTTCCAGGATTTTTTGTGGTTGGCGGCCAATCGATAGACTTTGACCGCCAAAAGAATAAGGCCTAGCGCAATAAGAACAACTTTCATTTTCTTCCCAACTAAGGATTTATAGCTACTACAAACTCACCACGTAAGTATAAATTGGTTGGTTTATCTTTCCTGTTTTTTGTTAGTTAGCACTTCCCTCCTTCAAAGTTGGTGTTCTCACAATTTAAATATAGAACCTACCTGATGGGAACAATCATTCACCTTCTATTACACATTTAAAAATAACAAAATTTTACCTTATAAAGGATCTTTGAAATATAAGAAAAACACACGGGATTGGTATCGAAAGATGTTACTAGGTATATTAATATTACTTCTGCACTTTGGAATCACATTTAAACTCGTTCGGCACTAACTTAGCAATGATCTTGGTTCTTGCTAAAATCTTTACCAAAGCCAAAGATATTGGTCAGGCCACCTTCTACTCATTCTTCCTCCCATTTATTTCGGTCGTCCGATTCAAATCTAACAGCTTATTTTCAAACTGGTAACGTATTAGTTGGTGTCGTACGATATTTTCACCCAGTATTTCTTACTTCCCCTCTTTTTAACATAGGATCCCCTCTTTTCACCGCGGGGAGGCAACTCTAATAAACTATTTGAGACATCACCCACACCAGGCTACCAGTTCTTCCGTCATTTAATTACACCATAAACAGCTTTGAAACTTCCACATACATATTTATATTTTCTATTTGCCTTTTTGAAGGTATGATTTCCATCCAGCACAAATACTAAGACGACCTTTTCTCACTATTTCTTACACTTGTGTGTTGTGAGTATTATTTTCACTTCTCACCACTACTATCGTGGTTTTCCTGGAATTGTTTTATTATAAATTACCACAGGAAAATATTGTCTTCTCACCATACTAGAGAGAAAATCTACCACAGTTGACTATTTACTTTCCAGCCTCATTATATGAACTAATGGGACATACTGGAAAGCAAGATTACTCTTGGTTGTTTATTCTTTTGCGTTCCAGGAGTTTTGACATATTTATTTCTGAGAATGGAGAATCAATAATTTTAATATTGCCACACTAGGCGGTGTTTAGAGAACGAGCGAACTTATTCAATAATATTGGGCATTTCCAAAGCACTCCAGAATAAACCAAATAGTAAAACTTAAAATAGTTTCAATTTTTTTCTTTTTTTTTCTTTGAGGTAAACTATTTGAGCCAAACCATCTAACATTAATGTTTTTCTTTCAGATCTCTCCACCATCAAACCTACCAGCTACCAAGGCAACAAAATCGGCGGAGTCCTAGAGGCCTAGTATTTATTCGTGTTAATGTGGTTTGCCGATATGTATAAACGAATAAAAATAGTATAAAATAAAAATGTGCATTGTAATTCGATGACCAATTTTGCCACCGTCAAGTATGGCTACGGACAGCCAACGTTTCTTTGGAGGGCTATCCATTCCTGCTGAAGGAGAACCTACACATTGCTGGGGTGAAAGTGGAGGCTTAATATGTTTAGTAGCCCGCTCGATAATACCGGGTCACCCAACCAACCTAATTGAGATTTGCACATGGGGTTGATGTTGACCGCCGTAAATGGAACTATCCCTCCATCAGCTGTCGCCACGGACCGTCGCTAGCAGCTAAAAACATCAGCTGCTTAGTTCAGCTGACTCCTTGACAACATGGGAGCATAATCGCGGTAACTTTGCCATCCTTGGGCAGATCAACACCAACTACCCATATCATTGATCTAGTACTCCTGTGAGTAGAGAACCAAGTGTTAATTTGCACTGTCCCAGGTGCCCTCAACATATATTATTATTTACATTTGTATTATTAAAAATATATTTATTATTAAAAACAAACAAAAATATCACAAACAATAAAATAACTTTCATAAAAAAAGGATTCGCCATATTCTCAAATTATACACACCAACTCAACTCAACTTAAAAACTGTTGATGATTATGTTTTGAATCGAAGATCACTCTGACAAAAAGACAAACGACAACAAGAAAACAACGAGACAACATTTTGCATTACATCCTGGATTTCTCCTTCGCACAGTTCAAAAGGGAATCGATAATTGTTTTTTCAGGAGAAACCAAACTACTTCCTTTGATGTACATATTTCATCGATTGTTACCGTACTTTCTTGCTTGCAGGGGTATACTCTACGGCGCAGGGGAAGTAGTAAATAAAAAAACCCACACATTCGAAGGATATATTTTTAGTTGTAGTAGTGTTTTCTAGAAAACTACTGCGGTTTGGTTTGCAGGGTTCTTGCAAGTAATGGGCGAGAAAGCTTTCCCTACAGATTTTATCACTTACTCGAATTGTTCTAGAGGAGCACATTGCCTTCGCCAAGAAAAACAATTCCCTTTTTATTTAAAACTATCGAAAAATGAATTGATTCTAATTCCTTAACAATTGAATCCATCGTGCTTGTAAACAATAATTGGACATTTGTTTGGTTGGGTGTGTTCAATCGGTGAACTCAAATTAATCAATATTAAATTATGACTTATGTGCGAACACGACTTACAAAACATCAAAAACACATTAGCTTTGTTTGTTGAGCCCTGAAGTCACCCTGGGGTCGCCACAGCGCGTTTTTTGAATTACCTCAACTCGCCCTCAATACAAAATTCTCTGTTTTTTTAAACCTGGGGTCGCCCTGAAGTCACCCTGAAGTCAATCTTGCTATTTAGCTGGGGCGAGTTGAGGTAACGAATCAGCTGTTGAAGTGACTTTTGCTGTCAAGCATTTCTAGTGTATTTTTCTTCTGTATTTGATTTTTCATGTCTTTTTTTCAATAAAACTAAATGAAATGCAAGTGAATGCATTTATTTTGATGAAAGTAAATACAAATCGAACAAATAAAGTAAAATGGAAACTTTTGATTTTGTGCGTTGTGAAAAATATACAATCAGCAGCCGTCATGCGTTTTTTGAGAACCGAAAAACCCAGGTTTTTTTTGACAACTCTTGGATTTGTCAAGAAAACCCAGGGCGACCCTGGGTAAAGTTCAACAAACAAAGCTACTGAAGTACATTTTAACTTATGAAATAATTAATTGCAGCTACTTTATTATATTAATGTTGAAATGTATTTCACGAAAATCTAAAAAAAAATTGCTTAAAGATTATTCCAACGAAGATAACATGACAGAAAAATCAATCTCGTTAGACATTCTCATATGGTTAAACACGCCCCAAATTAAGAACGTCAAAAGAAACACACACACAATAACAAAAACTGATCAAATCTATCTGCCGCTATTATTGGACAGCAAATTCGATCAAACTTCAGATCAAACTTCCTTTTACCAAAAAAAATCCACATAAGATATTCAGCAATAAATTTTAATAAAACAAATGTTAGGGTGGAATCGGGTAAGGTGATTTAAAGTTTAAAGATGAGAAAAAAATGATAAGCGGCACACATACAGGCAAGGCAGAAGCTGATGTTGCTAATGTCGTTAGCGTCACGTGGCTGACGTATCGGCGTTTGTTGTTGCGATTTGTATTGTTGGTGCCGATTGTATATACGATAAGTGCACTTGATATTAGCACATGGAAAGAAACAGCAAAGATTTATGTGTGTGAAGAAAGGTGTTGGTAAAATACACTTCACTCAATAGAGATTTTAAGCAAACTGCAATATACTTCTTTCCCTCTCGCTCCTAAAGTCAAAATCAAATGTGAAATTCTACTTTGAAGGAAAACAACAGGAAGAATTTAATTGTTTTCCTTCAAAGTAGTGATTGACATTTCTCTTTGATGTATTCGGATACTTCTCTATGATGCTTAACTGTTTTTTTTTTAATTTTTTTTTATTCTATTTGGTTTATAATTTTGATTGAATTTCAAAACAATTAGGGAGCACTCCACAAGTTATCAACTTTAATACCCAATGCCACTCTAGTTAAATTGTTAAATGATCAGCGAATCAAATCTATATCGTTAGTTCGTACAATTAAAAATCAAAATAATTCGGGAGCTAATTTAATCACAGGCAGACAGTGTAAAGCCAGAGTTGCCAAAATGAAATACCTCAACTCGCCCTCAAGAGAAAATGCTCTGTTTTCTTAAACCTGGAGTCGCCCTGATCCTGAAGTCACCCTGAAGTCGATCTTGGTATTTAGCTGGGGCGAATGCAGGTAACGAATCAGCTGTTGAAGTAACTTTTGATGTCAAGCATTGCTTGTGTATTTTTCTTCTGTATTTGGTTTTTCATATCTTTTTTTCGAAAAAAAGTAAATCAAATGCAAGTGAATGCATTTATTTTGATAAAAGTAAATACAAATGGAACAAATAAAGCAAAATGGAAACTTTTAATTGTGTGGGTTGTGGAAAATATACAATCAGCAGCCCTAATGCGTGTTTTGAGAACGGAAAACCCCAAGGGTAGAATCGACTTATCTGATTTGTGTCACATTTCTAACAATCACATGTGATAAAATAATTTTGTGCGTCTGCGTAATGTGATCACCGCACTTTGCCACCACTTTCAGAGAAAACCAATGTATTTTTTGTATTGTATTTTATTGAGTCTTTAAAAAAATTTTACAATGTAGATAGATATACTTATACAATTTGTCAATTATATTTAGAAAACGGCGGCTATAATGTATTGCCTGCACTGGAATTAAAATGTTTTCCTCATGGATGTCAATTAATAGTGTTAGCTTGCTCTTGCTCATGGAGCTATATACTGTTGCGCGTGACGTATTGTCACTTTTGGATATTTACATATATACAAATAAATACTTAATCTAGCCTACGATAAACCTAAAATAAATAACCAGAAAATATAAACTATATAGAATATATAGATTTGTTTCGTTTAAATGGAAATTTTTAGAGCGAGTACGCTCTATATCTTATTGTATAAAAAATGAAATCACATTGAAAATACATGAAATAAAAGAATTATCAAGTTAACAGAAAGTATTTTTTAGAGCAGGAACGCTCTATTGAGTTACGGGAATTGGATAAATTACATGAAATAATAACATGAAATCACGAATAACGTTCACATAAAATCTTTTTTTTTAGACGATTACTTTACTATATGAATTAACAATCACTGGTTAGATTAAAAAGAAAATTTGTAAAGGATTTCTATGTGAATAGAAAATTTTATAAACCAAGTTGCTGCATAATGACGTTGCTGCTGTTTGCGGTTGTGGTGCTTGTTGCTCTCACACCAATGTTAACTGTAGTGCCTTTTTTTTTTTTTTTTTTTTTTTCATTTGTGGGCTTTGGTTAAAACTCCAGACAATGTTCCTTGTGGAATTCTGTAGCCGATTAAAGATGAATTTACAGTTGCTGCTACAGAATCCGTTGTTTGAATTCGCCGCCAGTTTGCGGTGGATGAAAATTCCGAAAGTTTACCGCTCAGCCTGTTGCTTTAACTGTACACTCTCCCCAAAGTTACAGTTAATAACCGTGAAGAAACTTCTAGCGGTGCTGAAGGATACGGGACTTTCGGATGACGAGTTGCTGGGCACTATTTGTGCCCTGGTTGTTTATCGGTAGACCGATGAATTTTTTTCTTTTTTTAATTTAAATTAAATTTACTCAGTTACTTTTTTAACTCCCGATAAAAATTGAAAAAAATTTGCCAATAAAACGTTTACTTTTTTTTTATTAGATTAATGGACGGCAGTGCTTGGCACAGCACAACCGTCCTCTATCACGACCTCGACATCTCTCCGAAAACCAATGACGTTTAGTTATTTTCATTATGTCATTTTCCGTTGGGCAATTGGAGAGAACTCCGAAGACAAATCGTTTCTCTTCAGAGTTGTGTTTTGCGAGTCTTACCTCTTCTGCTCTTTATGAAATATGCGGTCTGAACACGCATATATACGAATGTCACTGTTATAAGACTTTTCCTGAAAAATCTGTTCTAACCAAAACATAAATTTTCCTCCAAAAACACCATTCAGAAAGTTTTATCAAAATCGTAGGAGCCGTTTTTGAGAAAATGAGTTTTTCATAAAAAATCATATGGCAGGTACCGTTAGTTTTGGAGCTAGAATGCTTATTCCAAAAACTCCTCTGTAGGACATCATAATAATACTATGTACCAAATTTGAAGCGAATCGGTTCAGCCGTTAAGACTGTAGGTACCGATACAGACAGACAGCCAGAATTGTCGAACCCACTTTTTTAGGCTTCTCTATCATCGTAATGTTATGTTTGATTGTGAAAAGTATTTTTTTTTACGAATGCATAACTTGCCTTATAGTACCTACAATCGCAAGTAAAAAAATTTATGTGTAAATAAGAATTTAAACATTTTGTTTTTATATCTACAAGAAAAAACAACGTTGTAGTTTAAGCGGTCACTTATGTCTAATTTATACTCTACATCCTGAATTTAAAACTAATAAGTAAAAAGACTTTCAGCTCTCAGCGTCTGTTTTGTCATTATCCTGCTCTCCATCGAAAAATTCATTTTTAGGTTCGACCATTTTATCCTCATCCGTTTGACTAATTCGCACTTCAGGATCTGCCTCATCTTTAGCTTTAGACTCATCTACATCAAGAGTGTCAGGCGGTATGGTAACCATTTGAACACTTGGCGAATGCTGACACATTTTCAGGTTTTCGTAGACATGCTTTACGATTAACTCAAGATATTGCTTTGAATTTGCATTGTCTTGTCGTGTTGTTATATCTGGATGAAGTGTGAAATCTGGTGCAAAAAATTCCAAGTATTCTGTCATTGGAAGCTCATTGGAGATATTTTCATCGACTAGCAAAGAGGTTTCATGAGTCCAGGCGCGGGCAACGTTGCGCAATGTATAACCACCGCCACCAACAACCAAAGTGGGCACATTCAGCTCCTTCACAAACTTCACGCACTCACCATGACCATGTGTGCTCAATGAGAAACAACCCAAACGATCACCGGCCAGAGAATCAGCTCCACACTGCAACACAATCGCAGTTGGTCTGTAAAATTCCATAACAGACGAGATAATTGGTTTAAACACCTGCGAGTAGCTTTGGTCGTCGATACCTTCTTTAAGAGGAACATTGACGCAGTAGTAACGACCAGATTCGGCACCGATTTCATACATGTCTCCTGTGCCGGGGAAGAAATAGTTGCCATATTTATGAAACGATACCGTCATAACACGATCTGTGAGATAGAAAGCTTCTTGAACGCCATCACCGTGATGAACGTCAATGTCGATGTACAAAACGCGAGGATGATACTTGAGAAGCTCTAATATGCCAATAACGATGTCGTTTACGTAGCAAAAACCTAGAACACATAAGAACACATATAGATGTTTGATGTCGTTTAAATATTTAAATTTTAACAATCTGTCATAGAATGTAAGTTCAATATACGATGATATGAAGACTTAGACCAAACCGTGGAAAAATGGTGCGGATGTTTAAACAAAAGGATAAGGTTATCAGTATCATTCTTGTGTAAGTGCTATTTGATGTCATTTTAAAGATTCCGAACTCCATCGACTGTTTGGTCATTCAAAGAATGGTATGGAGTGTTTTAAGAGCACATAATTGGGAAATCGGGTGAGCAGATGAAAAGCTATGCATTCTGGGTAGGTTTTCATAGTACTCTTGAGTAAGGAAAACAAACAAAGGCAACAAAAAGCTAACTTCAAAGTCTAACAAAACGCCGCAATACTAAGTGAATAAAACCTAAGCAGATGCACGGCAAAAGGTCTTACCAATACCTGGTCAAAAAACAAAAAAACATAATTGACTAAAAACTTGTAGCATGTTTCACGAAGCCTCTAATAAAAGAATTAAACGTGATATTGGGTTAGGTGATCTCCCAGTAATACCGTCATCGATTAACAGAATCGTGACTACAAATAAAACACTCAAACCAAGAGAAAAACAAGACTTTTATTTCCAAAATGACAACCTGTGTAGTTCGTATCAAAAGATTTGTTAATGAGGACATCATGACACATGTTATGTGAAATTCTCTAAAGTGAGCTTTATTGAGGAAAGCTAAGTCACTGTGCTCAGAGTTTCAAAACAGCACTAAACTAAACAAAGAAGCCAGCTTTTTGATCAAGATTAACAGGCATCAAAGCGGAATTCAGTGCTTTGCAAGAAAAAAACCAAGAATAAATTAGAGAATAAGAGGATAAGTATCGGGAGCAAGATATGTCTTAACCAGTTGATGACGCAATGGAACTGGCAAATGAGCATTTAAAAACAGATCGTATTTTCCCTACTTTAACAAAGGAACAAAATTGGAAAAATCCCAGGAAACTATAAAAGCTTCCACTACAGATGGGTTTGGCTTCGTCCAACTCTCAAAAACAATGCCAATGCGCGCATGCATCAAAAGTGGTTGCTTTTGGAACAATGCTGCATGTGGATACTAAAATGCCCAAAATCTATACAAGCAGACGATAAAGTAATAACACATGGTTCTACGGAACAAAAAGAAAACCAATCAAAAAGGATAAAGACTAACCTACCCCTTGTCCTAAGAATCTAAATAAACAGTAATTTAACACAATAGAGCTGGGATGAATATCTTGGCAGCCGAGCTGTCAAAGCTTCCGGGGATGCCCAATGCTTAAAATCGTACTTCAAATTGAATAACATCTAAGAGGTCGCAAATAGATTCCAATACTTTAAATCGTACTACAAAAAATGCAACAAAAAAGGTAAGAGAACCATCAACCAAATATTCGCATTGCGGCAGACGCTGGAAAGTGCACAAGAATATTAATTCGATACACACCTCTTCTTCGAATTCAGGATTGCTTATAAAAGATCTCTGTTAAATAGATAAAGCTATATACAATTATGCTAAATAACACATCCTTAATGTTGAAAATATTCTCTTGAAGATTTTGATGCCAGCAAAGAATTCAGACAAGATGCCCCTTTTCAACATAATTTTGGACTGTAGTATTTAAGACGTGGTTGTTAAAGCGCTACAGCTAGAGGCCGATACAGGGGCTGACATAAGCTGGTGATATTGACATTAATGAAAGAAAAATGCAAAGGCAGCATTCAAGCAGAATTAGCGTATGTGGGACAAGTATTCCAGATCTCTTTTATAATGCAAGGACGTGGCTATTGTTAAGATTGAATGAAGCACAGTTTAGTCACTTCATGCGAAAAATATTTCAATTTCTTAGTCTTTGTTTCTTTTCACATTATTATTTGATAGCACGATAGCACATGGGGTGCGAAAATGTTTTAAAAATCATAGCTCAAGGGAGAGGAAACGGTCATATTTGTTCATCACAGTACATTAACAATCGTCGATCAAGATCAGTTTTTTGTGAAGAAGACACATCCTTCGACATATAGCGACACTATTGTGAAATAATTTTGATTTCTTAGCTTGCTCGGGTATGCTTCACAACAGCTAGGTCATGAAAAACCCTTCGTTAGTGTTGTTACTTTTAGTAAAGCTATGTGCAGACCATTGTCAGGTCTTACAATATTGTCAGGTCTACCAACGCAATGCTCTGACAATAACCTGCCAATGAGCTGACAATAGAAAATATCTTACAATGCAATGCAAGTGTCTTACAATTTTCTGACAATTATAATGTAAGTTCACACGGTTGTCTTTTGGGACAATTTTTCACTGACAGATCGGACAGTATTGTCATATCTTACAATAGTATGTACGAAGCTTAAGGCATTCTCTCCAGAACAGGAAATTTGAAAGAAAAAGGAATTATGTCCAATAGATAAAGCTTTTATTGATGCGATCGAAGTCAGCATTTGGTTGGCCTCAGACAAGTAAGGAATTTGAATTGTGTAAGAGATGCAGTGAATCAGAAAGGCTGTGCTCACTATCAGGAATGAATAATTAATATATACAAAAAATACACATTTACATACCAGAAGCTTCAAACTTTTTCGCGTGATGCAAGCCTCCGGACCAATTTATACAGATATCGCTGTGATTGTGGTTAAGCTTTTGTGCACCTTCTAGTGATGCTCCCGTGTACATGGCGCAAAAATCGAAGAGACCATCAAAAACGGGACAATCTTCGCCTACACTAAAGTGGGATAAATACTTTGTATATCCGACAGCTATAAAGATACACAATTTAAGGTAACATAATATAAGATATTTTTGTAACTTTTTGCAGCACTAACAATTGCATTGAATATTCTGAGGTGTTACTTGCTGTAGAAACTCTATGTATTCTTCACTGTGAAACCGCAACATATCCTGGGCACTTGCTCTGAAATTGAATAAAAGCTTAAGTTGATCGATAATTAAACTTTGAAAAGAAGGATGTTTCTATACTTATAAGGTCGATAGATTTTCATCTTTTTGTGCAAACCATAATTCATCACCAAACTGTGTGTGACAGCCAGTCGGTGGGGCTTCATGGGATGGCCAGGACCATAGTGGAAATTGCCAACGTCGGCATTGTAAAAGTACGAAACAACACGATTGGCCATTTTTTTTTACTTGAATTCCAGCTTCACTAATTGTTGATTCAATTGAATCAAGCAAAAACAATGTTCTTAAAAAATAAAATCATAAATAAAACAAAAACAATAAAAAGCAGACGTCGAGTGGTTGAGAAATCTAAGTTCATTACAATTTCTCTAGGTTCGCGATCGATTCAGTTGACGTTTGTCAGGCTTTATTTGTACTATAATTTAGAATGTTAAGTTAACATTTTATTTTGTGAAATATTGATTGATTAGGTATAAATTTGAATTGTATTATTTACTTTTTACTTTTCACTGAACTAATGTGCATTTTTTTTTTTGATGGTAAAAGCAAATTTGATCGAATTTGCTGTCCAAAAAAGTGACAAATACATTTGATAAGTTTTTGTTATAGAGAAGTTTGCGAATACGTCAAACAGAAATGTCAAATCACTACTTTGAGGGAAAACAATTAAATTCTTCCTGTTGTTGTTGTTGTTTCCAGTTGTTGTTTTCCCTCAAAGTAGGATTTCACATTTGATTTTGACTATAGGAGCGAGAGGGAAAGAAGTATATTGCCGTTTGCTTAAAATCTCTATTGTGTGTGTTTCTCTTGACGTTCTTAATTTGAGGAGTGTTTCCCCATATGACAATGTCTGACGAGATTGATTGATAATATAATAAAGTATATATAATAAAATATATAATATAGTATAGCTGCAATTAATTATTTCACATAGCCTATTCACACCAAACCATAAACGAGCATTTAGTCGTTTTCCGCAAAACGACTACCCAAAACGACTCGTTTTCCCATACATTTTTCATCAACTCGTTTTGGAAAACGACTCGTTTTTGCTAAAACGACTTGAAAACGAGTCGCAATTTCAAGATGAACTACACGAACGGATCTTTTTGTTTGTTGTTATTGTGAATATACACTAAACAAAAAAGAACAGCCCTTCAAGCAAAAATCACTGACTTCAGAATTCTCGGTTCAATTCTGGCTCACCTGAGTCTGCGTTTAACGAGGCCTCTCACGAAATTGCATGTTTGGCATACAAAATAAAGAAAGAGAATCGAGAGTCGAGCATTTTTTTTTTTTTTCTTTTTCAATAGATTGAGAGAGGGAGGGAGAGAGCAGGAGCCTTTTATTCATGTATAATATGTTTACTTTTTAGTAAACATCATGGTCTTTTTGAGTGGACACGTACTTTATACTCGTGCTTCAAATACGTTTATAAAGTAATTAGTTATTTGCCTAAAATTCAGAGCTGTCTTAATATAATTAAACAACAAATAAATATAAATTGTGTAGCGCGGCCACTTCTATATTCGGCAAATATATATTAATACCGTGTTAATTTATAATGAATGAAATGTAATCATACCCTGGAAAAAAACCTCAATAAAGTTATACAACTACTACTACTATGTTTACTTTTTGGTTTATAAAGAATAAAGAATAAAAAAAAAATAAAAATATGGCAACAAATTTTATTTATATTTTGTTTTTTTTTTTGTATTTTTTTCGATACTCTCCAACTCGTTTGCTTTTATTATATTTTTGTTTTCAAGTTTGTTTTGGGTGCAATTTCGCTGAGCGGGACGCGCTCGCTCGCTCGCTCTCTCCCTCTCTCTCTCTCTCTCTATTTCTCTCTCACAAGTGAGTCCGTGGGAATTCTAATTTACATACTAAATGGAGCCGACAAACGTCGTTTTACGGCTCCTTATTTGGGTCCGTATGCGGAGTCTAGTATGTGAATTTGACTCCGCGCGTGGATCCAATTCGAATCAATTTGCTTGAAGGGAGCTGACGGCTTGCTGTTAAAACAAATTCAATCGGCCCTACCCTTCAAGCAAATTGATCCGAATTGGATCCACGCGCGGAGTCAAATTCACATACTAGACTCCGCATACGGACCCAAATAAGGAGCCGTAAAACGACGTTTGTCGGCTCCATTTAGTATGTAAATTAGAATTCCCACGGACTCACTTGTGAGAGAGAAATAGAGAGAGAGAGAGAGAGGGAGAGAGCGAGCGAGCGAGCGCGTCCCGCTCAGCGAAATTGCACCCAAAACAAACTTGAAAACAAAAATATAATAAAAGCAAACGAGTTGGAGAGTATCGAAAAAAATACAAAAAAAAAACAAAATATAAATAAAATTTGTTGCCATATTTTTATTTTTTTTTATTCTTTATTCTTTATAAACCAAAAAGTAAACATAGTAGTAGTAGTTGTATAACTTTATTGAGGTTTTTTTCCAGGGTATGATTACATTTCATTCATTATAAATTAACACGGTATAAATATATATTTGCCGAATATAGAAGTGGCCGCGCTACACAATTTATATTTATTTGTTGTTTAATTATATTAAGACAACTCTGAATTTTAGGCAAATAACTAATTACTTTATAAACGTATTTGAAGCACGAGTATAAAGTACGTGTCCACTCAAAAAGACCATGATGTTTACTAAAAAGTAAACATATTATACATGAATAAAAGGCTCCTGCTCTCTCCCTCCCTCTCTCAATCTATTGAAAAAGAAAAAAAAAATGCTCGACTCTCGATTCTCTTTCTTTATTTTGTATGCGAAACATGCAATTTCGTGAGAGGCCTCGTTAAACGCAGACTCAGGTGAGCCAGAATTGAACCGAGAATTCTGAAGTCAGTGATTTTTGCTTGAAGGGTATAGAGATTTTAAGAAAACGGCAATATACTTCGTTCCCTCTCGTTCCGAGATGTCGAAGTCAAATGTGAATACCTACTTCGAAGGAAAATAATTAAATTCTCGATTGAGTTCAGTTTGGCGGAATATTTATTATAATTCAATTTAAAGTGTTGTTATCATTAAAATCCCCTGAAATCAGATTTTAAATAATCAAAAATATATTTCTTTGTGTAAAAAAACTTTACTTTGTTCAAAACGTGCCTCCAAGTTTGCAAAACAAATACTTTTATATCGGAGCAATTCGCGCTAAAATGTTTAAGAAGAAATAGTTTAGTTTTAAAACAATACTAACCAGTGTTTTAACAATAAAATAATAAAAAAAAGTGTGCCTGCAATATGCCGACAAATTGCTGTGTACACGGCTGTAATAGCAATGCAATCACGAACAAAGAATCAAACTTCTAAGCTGCGATTGAAACGTTGGTTGGCAGCAATCAATAGAAAAAATTAAATTCAAAAGTAGCACGAGTTTGTTCCAAGCATTTAATATCAATCAGAATTGTATTGAACAAATAAATTGGAAATACAAAATTACTTTTACAGGTAAAAGTGCTCTACTCAGCGATGTCTATAATCCGGATTGGGTCCCTGCTCTAAATTTGGGATACCAAAAAAGGACGAATACCTCATCAATTCTAATGCAAGGACTTCGTGAAAGGGCTATCAGAAGAGCTAAAAACAAACCTCCAAATCTAACAAACGTAGAAATTGTAAATGATTTGTTGGTTTCTTAGAGTAATTAAAAAACATTTTTGGGTACAATATCTATTTCTTATTCTAGAATGTTGATTTTTTAGTTATAGATGAAATTGATCATACAAATGGCAACAGCAACCTTATTATTGCCTTGGAACCGGCACAAAATGCACATAATGTAGTTGTTTGGAACCAATGCTTAACGCTAATCCACTGCTGGCACAGACATTCCTTTGCAACTAGCAGACATTATATTGAAATACCAGCACAAACATTTGCACCCAATCGTCTGACGCATTACGATAGGTTAGTTTGTTCTTCAATATAATGTTGTAGGGAAAACTTTCTCGCCAGTCATTGGCAATAAGTAAATGTTACTACTTCCATCTACCAGCGAGACTTCAGTTTACTCGCAATGTGCAGAACGCACCCAATAAGTTCCAACCCAAATCAAGTTCCACAAACAGGAAGCCATTTTGGAAAAAATTAGATTCCACACCTAAATCAGAATCCACCAAATTTCCTCAGGCAAATCCATTTTCCAGAATACTCTTATTCCCAGAAGATGATGGGAAGAATATTCCAACAAGAATCAAACACCCACTAGTTCAATTTAAACTCTGATCGCACTGTCAATCATAGTGATCACACTAGTAGGAGTGCCAAAAGAAAGAAAATAAGGAGGCACACATGACACAGAAAATATTGCTCGAAAAATAGTGATAAGTAACTGTCAGGCAACAAGGTAAAGAAACATACTCGATGCGGCCGAATGCTTTTCTCTACTCAACAGCCTGAACCTGTATACCTTGAATTCGATCGAATAATCAGCTTATATTGTGTAATGTTACTTTTAGAGCTTATACAGAAGTCAGTACGACTCGAAATTCCGATAGGCAAATCGCGGTAAATATCGAGACAAAAGAAGCCAGTACGAGGTTTCTGTCACATTTAGTATCGCTTAAAAGAACTAGATCCATCACACTTTTATACTTACCGTAAGGTCACATATCCAAATAGGTGCAAACAGTTAGTGACAGCTACTGGTTGGAATGTACCGGAATGAAAATCTTTCTTATTTACTCAAACGTCAACTCCGAGTGCACAGTGATCCACATCTGACAAGTGTAAAATCTGAGCAAAACATGAGTTATGATTCACCCGAGGAATTTGAGTAACGAAATCTGACAGATTGTAGTCTCGATGAAAATACAGACGTCATTACCTTCTCTTTTATGACGTTACCCTCCTTTTTATTCAGAATGAAACAGTCAAGGCATAAACATTCCTGACGTTTGCGATGATTAGAATTACCCAAATCAGTAGTGGAAAAGACATTTATTTCGGGAATCCAGTACAGCCAGACTCTTAGCACAGTTAATTTCGTCCAATTGTTCAACCTGAAATATATAATTTCAAAATTCTAAATCCTCGTTGATAAATTGCACAGTGAACACACACCTATAGTACAAACAAACAGAACGAATGTTGAAATGTTGGAAGTAGACTGGAAAGTAGGGCGTTGGCTATCTGGAAGGATAGGTCTATGGGTGAGGAAATTAGTCTGTGGACTTCATTTAGAAGCAACCAACCGACTCTAAAGCAACGCAGCAGCAGAACTTCTAAGAAAGAAAAAGAATTTTTTTCTCTTACTGTGCGTGCTGTGCCCATATTTAATCTCCATCCATGAGATTTTAATCATTCTTGGCCATACAATAAAGGAGTAGGTGAAAACATCCTAGGATTTATTACGATAATTGAGGTAAGAGGAATATTATTAATTATACATCGAAACAAGAGACCACCGTTCTTCTTGCTTCGACGTGCAATCGGCTGCAGCGTCACATGTCTAGTGATAGCTAATACATGTCTTCTTTTTGATTCAGGATTAAATATCCTTGGGGAAAAGGCAGACGAGCGCACCACACCCATTGGACTGGACAAGCAGACCAGCCCAGGAGTATTTTTGTGCGAAAATTTATCCTGCGCCAACGGCCAGCGTGTCGCACGCCAACACAAGCGGGCGCAGGAAAATTTTTTTTTTGGATTACATCCTATGTTTTCTTTTCTTTGGATGAATAAATGTATGCATTGCATCATTAACCGCAATTTGTGCCCAACCACCAATTAGTTTTCGGCACGATACATTGTATCTTTTACTTGTTTCGGCTACTTTGCACCGACACACGTGACGACAAGGTGCGCACCATTCCCTGAATTCAGGAAGGCACTCAGCCGCACGTATAAGAACGGACCATTTATAGTTCTGCCATCATATAAGCCACTTCCTTAACCCAGTGGGATATTCAGTGACTATTCCTGGTAACATTCGGGGCTCTTACTGATAACGCCCCATTGACTGGAGCAGTCGCTGTGGCATGCATTTCACCAAGCAACAAGGCTACCGGTGATTTTACTTTTCGGATGGAACCCAGCCACGATAGGCTGAAGACCACCACGTTTGATACTGGAGTTGCAGCTATCATCAGGACGCCTGGCGGGTATTTTATTGCCAATGCCGGTCCCTCAACTGTAATTTTGTTTGTAATCCAACATATTCTCATGCCTCATCTGTAATTGCATCATCTCCGGGTCAACCTCAACTATAATTCCTACAACTTCGTGCAAGTTATAACGAAGCAACGCGGGACTACACGTTCCAGAGGTCATCACATTCATCTATAAAAGCATTCTTCTGCAGTTCCTGAGAGTGTTTACAATAAAAATAGTGAAAATAGAAGGGTATTGGTATACCTAGATTCCAGGTAATGAAATCTTTTGATTTATTGTTAGTATAAAAAGCAAGTGGGAGTATTAGAGGCTCAGCTACTCGTACGTGCATTCGTTGGCAAGACCTATATCGCCACATACACCGATGTACGACCCTACATGCCACGGACGGTGGTATTGCACATTATTTCTTATTGAACAATTATACGGTGGCAAGATGCCATATTCAATTTCTCAATTCTGATTTGTGTAGTGTTATGTTGCATGTTATATTAAGTGTAAAATTAAGATAATATTTGGCATAGTGTGAAGAATTAAACCAACACATGAGAGTTTAAAGAGTGAGAGATTCCATTCTTAATTTATTCTATTTTCGCTTACCTACCCACTAGGTAAGAATTAACTATCATTTCGTGACATTATATCGCATCTTTTCGTGACTAGATCGATTTCAGCTGGCGGTATACAGCATATTCGTGAGTAAATTTACCTTTTTTTTTATCACTGATTTTAATTTCACTTTTTTTGTTTTCCTTAACACTGGTCGTAAAGACAAAACTCAACTTTCGTGTCCGTAGCGACCACTCCATTCGCGTAATTTTATCGCCGCGTTCGCGCACAAAAACTCACTCGTGTTTATATAACATTACTCTTCGTTCCTTCCACGATTATAGTAAACTTAATTTTTTTGTTTGTCGTGTACAGTGTACTTTACATTGCGATTTTCCAACGCGTATTTCTTCCTAATTGCGGTTTTAAGATTTCAACTATATTAACAACAAGTTGAATAGACACTTAATGATGCTAATGCACCTAATGCGGTAGCATCAATCTTGTGGTCAAAGATACTTCAACATTAGTTAACGAATTATATAATAAGAGATCAAATAATAGCATACTAACGGGGATAGCATCATATATCATAACAACATTTTCTTTAAATAACCTTTTCAGCTTGTTAAAGGAGTGCACTTCCGGAACAACTAAAAGTGGATAAGACTTCCATTATTCTACCCCGTTGGTAGAGGTGGACATTTATATGATTTTATTTGCTTTTGAAATATTATATTTGATATTATATTGCTATTTACCATATTACATTCGATCATACAGCGGGATGCGAACTGTATTCCCTACGTATGTGGTACCTTTGATTATATTGAATACTTTGTTGCCGTGTTGAGTGATTTTGCTCAGTGCAGATCCCTACTATTTGGTATATCCTTTTTATTTTTTTGACCAGACGTAATAATGATATGATCTCGGAAGATTGTTTTAGTACCTTTTCGGTTTTTTTTTTTTGTGCAAGTTTTTACTTTGTTCATATATGTAAATTGACTTAGTTAGTACGCCACTAAATTCCTTGTAGGCGGTAACGTTGATTCGTTTTAAGATAAACTTTGAATTCAGCCTTTATTATCGGAATTTTTACGATAACGAGCTACGATAGTAATCATGTCGCGTTAAGACTCTACTTTTACATTTGTTACATTTAACAAACTCGGTTGTCGATTGAATTACGCCTATAGTTAAAGAATTCTCTTTTTCTTGTACTTGAGAGTCTCTTACATGCCTCATTATAATAGGTTATCAATAAGTTTTTTTTTTTGAATGTTGAGAATTAAATGATACTGGATATTATTCCGTATAACAGAATAAAGTTTTCAAGAATTTCAAGCCTTAAGCCTAGTACTCAGTTCGCGCTAAACTAAATTTTATCTCTACAATATTTATCTCTACACACCTTTGCTAAAAAGGCACGCTAAATTTTGAAGTTGGAGAGATTAAAGATACTATAAGGCAAGTTATGGATTCATACAAACATTTTTTTTTTATATAACAATCAAACATAACATTACGATGATAGCGAAGACGAAAAAAGATAGTCAAAAAATTCTGTCCGTCTGTCTGTCTGTCTGTATGTATAGACACCTACAGCCCAAACGGGTGGGCCAAGTTGCTTCAAACTTGATATATATAAAGTTTAGTAGGTATTGTACCAAGGGGAATTTGAAATTTTTGTATCTAAAAAAATTTCGGAATTTCACACATACATATATAATTGGAGGTAGCTCAATTTATATTTTTAATATTTAAAAAAAAATAGTTTTCTATTTAAAAAAATTAAATTAAAAAAAATAATACTTTAAAAACTGCTCATTAAACTTTTTTTTTAATTATAAATATGCTAATGTATTTGCTGAATACCTATGAACTGGCGTTTTGGATTGTTTGTTGAAAAATGTTTTCAGAAATTTTTTACGAAAAACTTTTTTTTAAAATTGCTCCACAGATTTTTCCAAGACATAAAATGGCGTACTTATTTTTCAGCTCAAATTAGTTCAAGTATTTATTTAAGAATTTAAAAAAAAAGTTTGTATCAAAATCTCAAGCCTCAAGACCACTGTCACACATTAGAGCAAGTTCGTGCGACCCAGTCGTGCATTTTATTTAATTTACCTAAATTATGCAGCCACTAAGCATTTATCGCACATAAAAGAGCAAGTTCGTGCGACCTTCGCAAGACCTTCTGACAACTGTCAGAATTTATCTTGTGAAATAATGTGTTTTACATTCTTTCGCAAGCTAAATTGTGTGGAGGCTTTTTTCTTAGCCGTTAGCCTGACACCTGGAATTTAGCTTGAAGTGAGTACTACTCAGCTAAAAACCCAAGCTAAAATTTATCTTGGGTGGAAATTTGTATGGAAGATAAATTTTAGCGCGATCTGAGTACTAGGCTTTACACTATTTAAAATTAATAATATTGTATAACAGTTTTGGTTTATGATTTAGTTCATTAGATTAAAGAATAATAAGCTTTGTGAACAGATTTATTTTAGATTAACTCTTATAGTCAGATAAGATTTAAACACCACTTTTTGTTAGATTTTAAGATATATTTTAATAAAAGTTAGTAGTTATTAGTTATTCTTATAACGATTTCAGAAATAACTCTTGGTTTCAGTCTATTTATTTTGAAGTTGGAAATTGTTTAGATGGTTCGATAAGAGCATCATGTTGATTGAGTAAGACATTCGTAGGGAGGGGAGTATCCCTCGATCTTCTTTAGTGGGAACATGGTGACGTGTAGTTAGAGTGTTTCTTTTGGATGAAATATTCGGAGGTTTAGGGCATAGTACCCTGTTTAGGTATTATGTGATAGTTGGTGAGAAAATTTGAGCAAGCTTTTTTTTTAGCTTGCTTTTCCATTTATGGGGCTACCCATAACATTATTACAAGTCATGGGGACTTGTAGGTCCGAAGGTAGCCAAGGTCACTAATGGAGGGTTGATTTCGGTAGTTTAATTGGGTGGTTGAGAGACCAGGAGGGTCACCTAACATCTTTGATCCTCCCTCCCCTCAAAGTTAGACACCTCATGATCATCATTCGGCATATTAATATGGCAGCCGAGTGTTCGAAAGAAAATATCTAGCCATCGCAACCACCATAATCTATGGTTTGCTTTTTTTTAATACTCACGTGTAGCGTTCTGTGGGTCTGAAGAATAGTTCTTCCTCGAATCTTTTCTTCTGTTCTTGCGTTTTCACTCTATTTTTCCTTGGAGGTGCGAATATGAATCGAATCCTATCTTTTGAACAATTCTTGCAAGTCTTTTCGACGTCAATTATGAGGGCCAATAAGCATTACAACATCAATATTCGAACTTATACACCAAAGTTCAACGGTCGGCAGTGGAAAATAAGAGGTAACACCGGTTAAGCAGATCCCGGAGGAAGTGCCTACGGCCTGGCTAAGCTAGCTGTGGCTATGGTACTGGGCCAATGTGACGGTTGATCTCAACCACGGTTCTGCGTTGTCGCATGCCGTTCTTGTCGGTTGTTCTTAACGAACAATTACCAAGAAAGGGGGCGTTGCCGACATAGGATCGATACCATCAATTCAGATATAGAAGTAGGTAGCCATAACTAGGGTGATAAATGCAATCTGGAGTTAAGTCTCTGGAAAGGAACCTATAGATTAGTCAGCATTACAATCCTGGTTGTGAGTCTATGGTATAGTAGAGTCCTTGGTTTCAGGTGCGAACTACGACGATCATTAGCTATGAGGAGAACACCTAGCACTTGTAGCGGATAGGCGCAGGCATACTGACAGGTACCTTAGGCTGTTCTACGGTGCTTTGTAGTCAGCACCTATGGTACACTGTTAGGTGGCTTGCGCTTCTGTGATGGGGATGGATATGGAAATACGAAGGAAGGGAAGAGGGCAAGAAGAGTAAGACACCATGTTAGCGAAGTGTAAGTATATCTGCGTAGGGTTGCTGAATACACCGATACATGGGAGGCCGATGTTGAAGATGCTGTTCCTTGGTATGGGAGTCAAGGGTATTTTAGGGTTCTTGTCTCTTCTGGCTTCCTCTTCGGTTTGAGTTGTCGGTGGGTATTGGTTTGGAACTTAGGTATCCATAGGATATTCGAGCGAAGAGGGTCAGTGGCTGTTGGCAATTGAAATTTTCTTTAATGTTATTCCATATAATTTTATTATTTACGTTACAGATGGCGCCCAACGTGGGGCTCGAATTAGTTGATGAAGATCAGATGATAATTGTTTAAAGTTAGGTCGATTCAGAGTGACGAAGAATGAAGTTAAGAATTTTTGAGAGTTTATTTTAAATTTTCAGTTTTTCAGTAAAGTTGTTTTTCAATTGATGATTAGGACTCTTAGATAGAGGAATGTCATCGGTATTAAAGGTGTAGGCACTATTTTGTCCAGTGCTTTAGTGATATTGTCCTGAGTCAGCTGTTGCATTAGGTCTACCCATTTTCCTTTACCTTTTTGTCACATAGGATTGTCTTCGACTTCTGTCCGGGTTGAGCAGTCTTTTTTTTTGCTTGATCGTCTGTTGCTGAAGTGTCGACATATCCATCAGTGAAGTCTGAGTTTCCGGTTATAGAATAGTAGTCACTCTACTTCAGGTCTTCTGACCGTGTAGGGAAAATATTTTGACAACTGTAATGTCAGTGTGACTTCACCCCAAAAAAATTTTTTTTTGCTGTGTGACCACTGCCTTAAAAGCGATGATTATACTTACTTTTAGGTTCACACCAGTCACTAGATGGCGCTCATCCTACATTACCGATGCTCCAATTTCATGGCGACAGATTTCCGTTTTCTATTAATTCCCACTTTTGGAGAAATTTCCCTTGTCAAAAGTGTTCCCTTTCTAGGAAATTTTGCCTTTCAGATTAAATTCCTTCACGGAACAGTTCCTTCATACTCTGATAGAAATTATCCTGAAATTGATCCTTTTGAAATTATCCCTCCGGATTTTTATATCCGATCTGACATTTGCACCACTAATGTCAGTGAGTTCCAAAACTGGAATCCGATTTAGCTCTAGGTATTAGTGTCAGTGTGCTATTCACCAGACCGACTTGGTGGTGAAATTAGTTTGTATAACATTTATACCACACTGAAGAGAAAAAGAATTTTGAGACATTTCATTTCCGATGAGTACTTGTCTGTGTTGAGATTTCCCCATGGCGGGGTCAGTTTCTGAGTAATAAAAGTTTTTATGTAACACAGATCAACCAATACATTCATCAGATATGGGAATGATGTGACAGAGTTGATTTGTCATAAAATTGCATTGGCATGGTAAATTTATTTATGGTGGAATTTATTTTTCCCTAACGCATGTCCAGCATCCCACATCTGATGGAATGGTTGACACACGTCGGTTGGACAAATTGGAAGTCACAATCCAATTGGTTTAATTGGTTTTTTCCAAGTTCCATGACGGTGGTGACATCTCGGCGTGAGCCAAATAAACTAATAATAAGGACATTACTCTATGAACATGCCCCAACCATAGAGAAATTTCACTATCGCTACTGTGAATGGTTTGATACTCTATGGCTATGGCTATAAAAATATGTATTGTATTGTATTGTATTTTATTGAGTCTTTAAGAAAATTTTACAGTATAGATATACATACTTATACAATTTGTCAATTATATTTAGAAGACGGCGGCTATAATGTATTGCCTGCACTGGAATTATAATGTTTTCCTCATGGATGTCAATTAGTAGTGTTAGCTTGCTCTTGCTCATGGAGCTATATACTGTTGCGCGTGACGTGTTGTCACTTTTAAATATTTACATATATATACAAATAAATACTTAATCTAGCCTACAATAAACCTAAAATAAATAACCAGAAAATATAAACTATATAGAATATATAGATTTGTTTCGTTTAAATGGAAATTTTTAGAGCGAGTACGCTCTATATCTTATTGTATAGAAAATGAAATCACATTGAAAATACATGAAATAAAAGAATTATCAAGTTAACAGAAAGTATTTTTTAGAGCAGGAACGCTCTATTGAGTTACGGGAATTGAATAAATCACATGAGATAATAACATGAAATCACGAATAACGTTCACATAAAATCTTTTCTTTTAGACGATTACTTTACTATATAAATTAACAATCACTGGTTAGATTAAAAAGAAAATTTGTAAATGATTTCTATGTGAATAGAATATTTTAAGAAGCAGGTTGCTGCATAATGACGTTGCTGCTGTTTGCGGTTGTGGTGCTTGTTGCTCTCACGCCAGTGTTGAATGTAGTGCCTTTTTAAAGTTGACGTGCTTTGGCTAAATCCTCCAGACAATGTACCTTGTAGTATTCTGTAGCCGATTAAAGATGATTTGCAGTTGCTGCTACAGGATACATTGTTCGACTTCGCCACCAAGATTGCGGTGGATGTTAAATCCGAAAGCTTACCGCTCAGCCTGTTACTTTAACTGTACACTCTCCCCAAAGTTACAGTTAATAACCGTGAAGTGACTTCTAGCGGTGCTGAAGGAAACGGGACTTTCGGATGACGAGTTGCTGGGCACTATTTGTGCCCTGGTTGTTTTTCGGTGGACCGATAAATTTTTTAAAATAAATTTACTCTGTTATTTTTTAATTCAAGATAAAAAATGAAAATAGTAGCCAATGACACTTTTACTTTTTTTGCTTTAGATTAATGGACGGCAGTGCTTGGCACAGCACAACCGTCCTCTATCACGACCTCGACATCACTCTCCCTATAAAAATATGACTGAGATCATATTTCTGTCTATTTCATATTCGGCCAGCCTACCTACCAGTCATATTTCGAAAAAGTTAAGTTCGTGTGCAAGTCAGCAATTTTTTTTTCCTGATTGGATTATTTCTGAAAAATAAGGTATGTAAATTACAGAAATTTGTGGATAGACAGGCTGAATATATTCAGTGCATCTATCCCAATACTATTTATAACAATTTTTACGAGTTATTCTCGAATTTCAGGTGATTTTATAACACTTGAAAATTTTGTCCTTGAATTTTTCTTGGGCGAAATTTTTTATTTGTTGCGCGTCGGTGGTACCACACAACGTGGCTTGCAACGACGCGGCGTTGCATTCATTTATGCTTTGTATAACCCTAGAAGTCCTATCCTTAGGATTTATAAGGATTTTAGCTGAAAATAAAGGTATGTTTCACAAACTTTCAAATTGCATATGTGGCATGGTTTTCCTCCTAGGAAACGCCAGAGCACATGGTTTTCGCATTGGCAATCCATGTGGCCGTCGACGCACCAAGGGCAGGATCATCTTTAAATTTTATAAAATTCCTATTACATCTATATTTACTTATCAACCCTGAGTTGTTGAGATTTCTGCAGCGGTATCCTGAAGGGATCCCGAAGGCTTTAAATTAAAACACCAGATATATTGAAACCCTGTGGGGTGTTGTGCTTTTTGTGTTGGTTTATGAAGACGGACGCTGGTCCACTCATCATAAAGGATTTTTCTGTCGAAGCCACGTGCGGCCGACGCAGTCCCGCACCACAGATCTTTAATTTCATCGTTGTCTAGATACCAGAATCCTCGAGGAAGCGGCGTGTCGTTGCTGATTAGCATACCACACCCTTCCGCCTACTTTTTTTTCGACGACGTGGAATTATCGACACATCCACTGCACCGTCCTGACGCCACGGTCGCAGAAATCCTAAATTATATCCATTGACTTTGTCGTATGAATTCTGAAGCACCACCTGCGGTGTCAAGAAAGCCCACCTGCGGGCACATACACATTGTTTCATAACGTTTACTGCGAGCAGGAGATCTCTGAGATCATACATTATATATCCATCTGATTGGACAAGCGTTCCACAGATTGGGATATATCATTACTTTCATCTGTACATTTACATACATTAAGACACCACGCGCGGTGTATATACCAAGCGCACCTCAGCTCTGTTACGGATCCGCATTGGATTTGGACGCTCATGCCTCCGATCTTGCGAAACGTTTGCATCCCTACACCTGGAGTATCGTTTTGGTCCTCTTCGAGTCTTCAAGCTTCATCAGTTCGAGATTTTTAACAACATTAAGGATATCAAGGAGTGCGATTATACATCCATCCCAACAAAAACAAAATTCACTTGAGTATCATTTTTCAATTTTACTTTATTTCAAGTATATCTTTATGGTAGATGTAGTTATTTTATATCTATATAAAAGTGCAAATTATTGGTCCATGAAACTAAACGAAAGATAATCCTAACTCTCACAATCCAGCTGACGTAACCGAATGCGATATTTTATAATTGGTGTGAGCGATTTACCTGACTGATACCCTAGGACACAGACCATATACAGACCGCCAACTCGTACTCCTCTTGCCTGAAACATCCTCGAAATATTTTTTTCCAGTCTGTGAATACGTGTACATCTCTCTCTGTGCATTTTGTAATGGCAAGTATACCTGCGTATGCCATTTATTTTTTAGGTGTGTATGCTAAATGGGTTTTAAAGCAAGGGAGAGCGTCACACTCTTTAAATAAATGGCATATCAGCTGATTTTTAGCTTGGTGGCAAAAAGAGAGACCATATGGTGAGTTGGCGGTCTGTATCTTCTTGGTCCGTGCTCTAGGAGTACTCCCGTTGTCGTTCAATAGAATTCACATTGACAGTTAATGTTCAAGATGAGTGCGAAGGGTGATGTGAGCACTAATGACGTCATCAGTGACTCAGATTTCGTTCCTTGTCTTGATTTCTACTGCCCAGCAGAAATTTCTGCTTAAGTCCTTTTACTTTACAAATAGTCACTTGACAGCAGAGAAAGTTAGCTTGACTCATGATACTAGCTTTGTTTGTTGAACTTTACCCAGGGTCGCCCTGGGTTTTCTTGACAACTCCAAGAGTTGTCAAAAAAACCTGGGTTTTTCGGTTCTCAAAAAACGCATGACGGCTACTGATTGCATATTTTTCAGAACGCACAAAATCAAAAGTTTCCATTTTGCTTTATTTGTTCGATTTGTATTTACTTTCATCAAAATAAATGCATTCACTTGCATTTCATTTAGTTTTATCGAAAAAAAGACATGAAAAATCAAAAACATAAGAAAAATACACAAGAAATGCTTGACAGCAAAAGTCACTTCAACAGCTGATTCGTTACCTCAAGTCGCCCCAGCTAAATAGCAAGATCGACTTCAGGGTGACTTCAGGGCGACCCCAGGTTTCAAAAAACAGAGAATTTTGTATTAAGGGCGAGTTGAGGTAATTCAAAAAACGCGCTGTGGCGACCCAAGGTCGACCCCAGGGTGACTTCAGGGCTCAACAAACAAAGCTAATGTCGAGTGCGATTCGACTTTAAATGACAGACGTAGTCATGCCATTAATTTTGTAACTTGTTGGTACTGACACCTACCAAAAACAGATCAGAATCGCATGGTCAGGATAATTTGACCATTCGAGGTAAAAATACTCACATTACTGAAGTAACGACATTTCCTCTGTCAGATATGACAAATTATTCAACACCCAGTCAAGATAAGCACAGTCGCTTTTACTCAATATCTATACCCGAAAGTGCGTATATTCCGAACCAATATTACGTTCTGTCACATTCTTCAATGTGAACATACTCAAAACGCAAAAATATTGTGCATAATTGTACATTCCGTCAGACTTACTTTGCACCAATATGCAGGACACTTAATATCAGAAAAGTGTAAACAGACCGTATAAACCTGCAACTATACATACCATCATTGACGTCACAAACACACAGAGCTATAATTGGAACGAAAGAAATCTCATTGGAAAACAGGGCGTTGGCTGAATGAAATATGGAATCATTATCCAGGAAGCCAGCCACAAATTTCATTTTACAATTGGAACGAAAGAAATCTCATTGGAAAACAGGGCGTTGGCTGAATGAAATATGGAATCATTATCCAGGAAGCCAGCCACAAATTTCATTTTACAGAAGACCATTGACTAGAGCGCAAGTTAGCAGCAGAACGGTGATAAATTGAATTTTTTTTTGTTGCTGCGACCATTTTTTTTTTTACTGAGGAGGAAATAATACACTTGCAGGAGCAATGTGTTATTTCCTCATTATCTAACTGAATAGAAATTGAAACATAACTTCAGGTGAGTGAATCTTTTTCAATCATATATTCGAGCAAAGGAATTTCAATTCTTTTGCCCCGATATTTGATTACATATTGAACCATGTGGCCCCATACTTATCGACAATTTATTCCATGTGGCATAGGTGGATTCGTCACAAAGATCTTGTGGACAACACCTACGAATTTAGGATCATTCGATCAAAGACGCAGGAGATTTTTTTTTGGGACACCGACAAGCGGAAGTACTACGGTCCTATTAGTGACTATATGACCCATTTGGATCGCCGCATCCCTCACATCATGTACGCACGTCTGCAGTAGCGTAATGAGACTCCTGATTTCTGATCGAATTTCCAATTTTTCATTGAGTGATGTTTCATTGAGAGTGTGTTTCTTTATTTTTTCCGGATAAGGAATAGAAAAGACAGAAAAGATCAAATATCTATCCAGAATATCCAGAATAGAATAAATAAAGAAACAGAACTTGAATAAAAAGAATAAACAATAGCTGACAGTGAACAGCATCAGTCAAACTAGAGAATATTTCATTTAAACCACCTCTTCACTTGGAATGAAAAGAATGCGTTCCAAATATTCCAGATTGAATAAAGAAACAAGGAAATAGTTTATCCGGAATATTCCATTGAATAAAAAAAACGCAAAAAGGGCGTTCCATATATTCCGAATATACTGAATGAATAAAGAAACACACCCTGAGTGACCCAATAGTTAGTCCACATCCACTAATGATTTTTAAAGTTTTTTTCAGTTTCTTTTGGGAAGTTAGTCGCTAGGCGCAGTACTTCCACCTTCCGTTCATGTTTATGGGGGGGAGATTCTTTCCAGCCCCCGGACCGTATTTTGATGATAAGACAATTTAGTATTTCTGAAGTTTAAGTATTTTTGAGATTTTGCAGGGTTGCATTTATGAGTATATTTAAGATTTTTGCAGTGTTGCACCCTTTGAGTATTTGCAGTGTTGCACCTTTTGAGTATTTTCGGAAGATAAGGAAGACGTAATCCTGAAGATTCCATTTTTGAGTTTTGAGTATTTTCGGAAAATAGGGAAGACGTTATCCCGAAGGTTCCAATTTTTTGAGTTTAGTATCTTCGTTTGTTGAGGTCGTGAAATTCTGCGTGTTTCACGGGTCATCGAAACGCTTAAGTTTTGAGTTTAGATTTAGCACTCTTTAGTTTAGTATATCTTACAGTTAGCTAGAATTCAGTTAAGATTATAGTCTTTGAAAACTTGAACTAGAAGAAGGTTCATTAGTTTACAAAGAGCTTTAATAGGTTTTTGTAGAGATTAAGTATTTTTTTGAAGATTAAGATTACAGATATTCAGTTTTGAAGTTTATGAGTGTAGTGTTGTTGATATTTAGTGTTTGCTTACTTGGTTAGTTTCTACTATGAAATTCAATAAACACGTCTGATCACTTCAAATACTTTATTCAAACTGTGAGGATAAAATCCTCTCTCTCATTCACATAATGTCTCTATATACATATAGCAATCGACAGTGTTGCCAAATTGCTTAAACATTACATTTCCTGAAAATTATTCAAAATGAAAATACAAATTGAAAAATGAAAAAGAAATACAACAACAAAAATTGTCGCATTTAATTTCATTCGAGCATTAACTTAAATTTGAAATTTAAATAAAAAAGTTCCGTGGCCTTGTTGTGCGTTTCGCCCAAGTATGAACGGTGGGCTCATCAGTAAGATGCCGTTCATACTCTTGACACACAACATTGTTCGATAAAATCGAAACAATATATAATTTTCAGTGCAAAACTGCACTGTGAATTATATATTTTTAGGGAGCCTTATATCCAGCAAACCCCTAAAAAATTGCATGCTCGTGGCCAAACATTGATGAAAATTATTCAAAATGAAAATACAAATTGAAAAATGAAAAAGAAATACAATAAATGCGACAATTTTTGTTGTTGTATTTCTTTTTCATTTTTCAATTTGTATTTTCATTTTGAATAATTTTCATCAATATTTGGCCACGAGCATGCAATTTTTTAGGGGTTTGCTGGATATAAGGCTCCCTAAAAATATATAATTCACAGTGCAGTTTTGCACTGAAAATTATATATTGTTTCGATTTTATCGAACAATGTTGTGTGTCAAGAGTATGAACGGCATCTAACTGATGAGCCCACCGTTCATACTTGGGCGAAACGCACAACAAGGCCACGGAACTTTTTTATTTAAATTTCAAATTACATTTCCTCCTTTGCTTATTGTAAAAATTAAAACTATTTACATTTTTAATACTTAAAATTATTCGAGACAAAAATCTGCATAACGCTGCGGCATCTTGTTTCGTGTGCTACGCTTGTGTTCTGGGTGTAGGGTTACTGGTGTCATCGGCGGTGTTGTGAAAACCTCAGTAACGTCTCTGTTGCTTATATTGCTGTTGTCAATATCAGCTGATGTTGTTGGAAAGTTTGTCTCAGAATTTTCAATTTGATTTTGATTCTGCTCACTATTGTTTTTTATATTTTCTGCTGTCGTTAATGGCAATGAATAATATATTTTTGTTTTATTCGAAGATCTTCTATCAAATGTTGAACTCTGGATTGATTGCTTGGAGTTGAAAAGCTTAAAGAAAGAAGAATTTCTAACCAGTATTTTATCTCCTCTACTTGCCCAAATTTGTGATCCAAGGATGTTTATTATTTTCAGTGGAACTGGGTTGAACGGTGGAGTTAATTTGTTAACTCTTTGTTGCTTGCAGAGGACATCGTCTCCAATTTTGAAAATAGATGGTTTTGTGTGTCTTCGTTTATCTGCATAGTGTTTGTATTTGAGTTTGTTTTTATTCTCATTCTCGTGATTTATCTTTTTTGTTTGTTTATTAAGTTTTGGCAAGAAGTTGTTCATCTTCCTGTTGAACATCATTTCGAATGGTGAAGTCTCTGTTGTTGCTTGTGGAGTTGAGCGGTAATCCATCAAGAACATATCTAGTTGCGAAAGGCAGTTTCGATTCTCAAGTTCAGATGAAACCAGCGATTTTTTGATTGTTTTCACCATCCTTTCCGCCTGACCGTTTGCTTCGGGCCAATATGGTGTTGTCTTATGATGTTTGATGTTGTTTTTCTCCATAAACTCTTTAAAATCATGGCTGCTAAATGGAGGTCCATTGTCCGACTTTAAGTTCAAAGGGACACCGAAAGTGGCAAATATCTTCGTCAGCACTTTCTTCACGTCAATAAATTTTGTAGAATTGATTATTTCGACAAATGGATATTTTGAATACTCATCTACCAAGATGAGTAAATACTTTCCATTTGGAAGCGGTCCAGCGAAATCCATCGAAACTCTTTCAAAAGGTTCTGATGCTGGTTCAACTAACACAATTGGCTCACGGATGTTTTGGTTATTAACCACTTGGCAGATGTGGCATTGTGAGACTGTTTCCTCCACTCTTTTGTCCAAATCGGGAAACCAAATTTTCGTTCTTAGAAGCTGTTTTGTTTTCACTACTCCCATGTGTGCTTTATGTGCTAAGGCGATAGCTGTTTGAATAAGCTTCTCAGGTAGTAGAATTTGTGATCCTTTGAGAATACAACCATCTGTTACGCAAAGTTCTTGACGCACTCCTTTATAACGCGAAATTTCTTTGCAGCTCCACATACTGTTTTGATTAGTCGTTATAGCTTTCATTAGGGTTTGTAGAACATAATCATGCGCGGTTGCTTGTTGGACTGCTTCAAGTGAAATGGCTTTAGGAAGAGCGTTCTGCACTATGAAATGAACATAATGTTCCACATCATTATTACTGTTAGTGTTGTTGGTGTTTGGATGACGGGAAAAATAATCTGCAGGATTTGAACTACCTTTTTGATGTTGTATGTTAAAATCGTATTCTTGTGTTCTGAGTAAAAGACGCTCAATTCTGCTTGTTGGCTTTGACAGTGGATTTTTGAAAATACTGATTAATGGCATATGATCAGTATGAAGAGTAAACTTTGTTCCATATAGGTATATTTTGAAGTGTTCCATTGCCCAGGTTGCTGCAAGCATTTCTTTCTCTATCTGGCTATACCGCTGTTCGACTGGACTGAGTGCATGACTTGCGTATGCCACTATCTCGTATTTATTTTTGTTCTGTTGAGATAATATACCTGATACACCCTCTGGACCGGCATCGACATGCAGATGTGTGGGTTTCTTAACATCATTGTATGCTAGTTTCGAAGCATCTCCCATCAGCTTTTTTAAAAATACAAGTGCTACCTCGTGACTTTTATTCCATACAAATTCACGGTCTTTCAGGATGAGTTCTCTTAGCGGTTGTGTATGGGTTGCTAGTTCGGGAAGGAATGGTAAGGCAAAATTAAGCATTCCTAGGATGCTACGAACTTCCGAAACGTTGTTGGGTCTGTTGAGTTTTTCAAAAGCTGCCACTTTTTCTGGATCTGGCTGAATGCCGTCTTTAGAGAAAACAAATCCGAAGAACTTGAGCTGGGGTTGGCTAAAAACGCATTTTTTTTCGTTTACGGTAAGGTTATGGTCCCGAAGTCGTTTAAGAACCTCTTCCAATGCGAAATCATGCTCAGCTTGTGTTTTTCCGTAAATAAAAATGTCGTCACTTACATTAAGAACGTTTTTGATGTTGATTAACGTCTGTCTTATGATGTCTTGGAACTCTTCGGCTGCTGTGTTGACTCCAAAATTAAGTCTTTTATATCTAAAGACTCCACAATGTGTAGTAAATGTTGTGATGAACCGGGATTCCTCGTCCAACTCGATTTGGTGATATCCCTCGTTGAGATCGATTTTGCTGTAGACCGTTGTACCATTGAGCGATTTTATTATGTCTTGCAGTGTAGGTGTAATTTTCCTGACTCGGTGAATAGCTTTGTTGGCGGCTCGCATATCTATAGACATTCGAATAGCAGTTGGGTTATGGGGTTTTGGTACGATCACCACTGGTGATACCCAAGGTGTTGGACCCGTTGCTTTTTCGATTATGTCGGCTTTGAGAAGGCGGTTAATCTCATCTTCAACGGCTGGTCGTAGATGGAAGGGAATCCGACGGAAACGCTGTGCAACTGGTGGTACGTCTTTGTTTATAAAGAGATGAACTTTGTGTTTGTTGTGTTTTCCTATTCCTCTAAATACTTCCGGATATCTGTTTTTAATATTGGTGTTGGTGTTGTTTGTTACTGACTGGACAATTTGAATGATGCGGAGTTGTTTGGATGCGTTGTAGCTTAATAAAGATTTTGCTTGGCTGGCTATTACATACACTGTTTCTGATATGGACTGTTGCTTAAAAGTGAGATTTGCAATAAATTTACCAACTATAGGCAAAGATATGTTGGAGTTATACGGAATTATTATGCCTGTGTGTTTTGTTAGTATTGGTCTATTGCATATTTTGTCAAAAATAGTGTTACTAATGATTGTTGCTGTTGATCCAGTATCTATGGTAAAATTTGTTGGCATGTTGTTGACTGAAACTACGACGGTTGGTGAAATGCTGTTTGAATCATTTACGGTAAACGCTCTGTTTTCTGTTTCGCTTTCTGTTTCGTTATCTGCTTGATGTACGTTGTATGTTTTGTGTAAATGCTTTGGTTGTTTTGCTTTCATACACACTTTTGCAAAATGTCCTTTCTTTTTGCATGTATTGCAATGGACATTACGTGCAGGGCAAGATTGAAGTCCATTAGTGTGCCAGTCGTATCCACAGTATATACAATTCGGCTTTTGGTTTGGCGCCTTTCTCTCTTTTTGTGTATTTTTGTTGCTGGTATTTGTGCGTTTTGCATGTTGATGTTGTCTTGCTCTCACATGATTACACTGATGTTCTGTTTGTTGTTGTTGCGATTCGATTTTCACAGTATGTTCTTCAGACATTTCGTATGTTTTTGCCTCTTCTAACAACCTTTGAAGAGTTGGCTTCGCTTGAAATGCAAAATCTCGTAGTCTATGTGATTGCGTTGTACATATGATTTGAGATTTTATTTCTTTGTCTCTGTCTGTGAAATCGCAATTGGCGCTTAATTTCAATAGCCTTGCGTAGAACTGGCTAACCGTTTCACTTGGATTTTGTTTTGCCTGACGAAAAGAAAATATTTCAAATTCGGTGTTTGTTTTGGGCGAAAAATAGTTTAACAGTTTTTGTTTTGCTATTTCAAAGTCATTCATTTCGACTGTTTTTTTGACACCATTTTCAATTATTTCCTTTGTCAATTATTTCCTTTGTCGTCTCGACGAGTTCTGGCAAGTTATGGAAAATTTCAAAAACGTCTTCTCCTGCGTAGTGTAATAACAAAGCTTTTTGTCGGTTTATGTTAATTATATCACTCGCAATGAGAAAATTTTCAAAACGAGCTATCCATTTTTTCCAACGGTCACCAGCATTTGTGGCGTCTTCGTTATAGTTGAAAAATGGTATTTTGCCACCATCCATGTTGAAATATTTTAGTTATTGTTATTTGTTAAAACTTGAACTTTTGTCCTCGTCGCCAAATGTAGTGTTGTTGATATTTAGTGTTTGCTTACTTGGTTAGTTTCTACTATGAAATTCAATAAACACGTCTGATCACTTCAAATACTTTATTCAAACTGTGAGGATAAAATCCTCTCTCTCATTCACATAATGTCTCTATATCAAAGAGGATATATACATAGAGTCCCATCTTGTGCCTTGTTTTGATTTTGCCTACAAGCTACAGCTGTCAAATGATACTTCTTGTAAAACATGTGTGCGTAAGAAACGCATACATAAACAAAAACCCATATCACACCTCCTACCACACCAATTTCCCCGCCGAGATTGTACACACTGGAATTATTAAGTTGAGATAACACTTCGAAGTATTGCATTACATTATTTCGAGATAAGAATTTTTTTGTTTTTTTTTTAATCACGTATTATATTTTTGGTCACACACTATATTAACAAGAGAAATCAAAACATTGTTTTTGAGACTACTGAACATTTATCAGAAAAACCTAACAACGGACTGTAGACAAACAAAAATATGACTGTGAAAAATAAAAGAGAATATGTTAATTAAAACTTAAATCAATTTAAGATTTATTTATTATAAAACTTATATCACAATTTATATTATATTTTACGTGCTACGCGTTTCGGAAATTGAATTCCCATCTTCTGGCAAAAATTAACTAAAATTAATCAAGAATCTATTAAACTTTCGCGCTATTATGTTGTAGGTTTTTCCTTATCGATAGATTCTTGATAGATTTTAGGTAGCTAGTAGTGCCAGAAGATGAAAATTTAATTTCCAAAAAGGCACGTAAAATATTATATGAGTTGTGATATAAGTTTTATAATAAATACAAAATAAATTGATTTCAGTTTTAATTAACATAACCTCTTTTTTTTCTCACATTAACCACGCAACTTGGAGACTCCCGCCACAAAATGAAAATAAAACTACCTTACTACTTATAAACTAAAACCTGTTGCCGGTTTACTTGTAAGCGTAAACTCACTCTTTAAGTAGTAAACACGAATGTAGCACTGAACTTAAGCAAAATGGTTTATGCCCTTTCGTTTGTTGTTGTTTTGCAGAGCAGCACGTTCATGAATCGGTCGAGTTGTACTTCAGCTACTTTCTGCGCTGCAGCTGCAACTTCAAATTATAAGTGCAACGTACTACTGCTGCAGCTACACCATTGTGATAAGGCAGTTAGTTAGAAAACTTCATGAAAGTAAAACAAAAGAAATTTAAACCTGTCATATGGTCATTATATTTAAGTTACTGACCAGCTAGTAAATTCGTATATTATGTTAATGCATCAAATTCTCTTTTGTATTTGCAGTTACGTGCCTTACACCCGGGTTAGGTGTTGGTGTATACAGTAATTTGTATCTGAAAGCATTTTTATTTCAAAAATCTATGTGCTTTTTTGATCAAAATCTTCAAATCACACACATTTAAGATTAGCAAAAAAAAGTCAATCGAAATTGCTTTCAAATGCACATGCTATTATGTATGTAAGTAAAACATACACTGTGGTAGGGAAACTATTTTGTCATGAGCCATATGAAAATAAAGAAACTATCGGGTTGCTTGCAACTTTGTACCTGTAACGAAAATTGGTAGAAACTATCATATTTTCCATTCGCGTGTTGGGATCCGTGTGTAAACCTTTAAAATATCGAAATTTAAAATTTGTGTAAGTCAGCCATTATTAAATTTCGAGAATAAAAGTTTATATTGTAATTAATTTTAAAAATTCAACATAATTGTCAAACAGATGAGCTGTGAAATAGCAACCAAAAAAATAAACATCGATCAGTTTTCCATTGATATTAATCGCCCTCTAGTGCAGCCCTTCCTTAAGAAATGTTAAGTGTGTCTTCTCCATAAATTTCCCCTTTGAACAAGTTTTGGTTGTTTTGTGGTGGAGTTGAATTTCGAAAACGTCAAACAAATATATGAAATGTTTACATTTTCATTTTAGCGCAAGTTGAAATAAGAAGTGTTCAGAAATAAAAAGTGTTAATAAATAATAAATTTATAAAAACTATTCAAAGTGAAGTGCAAAAAAAATGGAAAAAAGCGAACTTATAAATGCGTTATGGGGTGCAAGGATTATGCCCACTTATTTCGCGCAACTAACACTCTTGACTCATTTGTTGATTGATCTTTTGAAGAGAAGTGCACTTAGTCGCATTGTTATTGTTGCCTCTGAATTGTACAAACTGGCTTCTGTGAACTTGGACAAATTGAATCCAGTTGGCACATTCCTTGCTGCTTATTTATACTACGTCTCAAAATACGCGAATATTTATTTCGCTAGAGAATTGGCCAGACGTTTAGAAGGAACCAACGTGACAGTTAACTTCTTGCATCCCGGTATGATTGACTCTGGAATATGGAGGAATGTACCATTCCCATTGAACTACCCAATGATGGGCATAACCAAGTTATTCTTTAAGACACCTGAACAGGGTGCTCTGACAACAATTTATCTTGCAACATCGGATGAAGTTGCCAACGTTTCTGGAAAATATTTCATGGACTGCAAGGAATACGAATTGAATGCAGCTGCTATGGATATGGAAAAGGCGAAGAAAATATGGGAGGAATCAGCAAAGATTGTGAAGCTTACTTCCAGCGATCCTAAGATCTAAGCGATTTGACTGATTTCGTGTAGGAGTAGTCTGTTAAGAATTGATAGAATAAATTTGTTTTTCTTTTTTTTTTGTAATCTATATTTGGAACCGATGTTAAATGCTTTAAAAAATAAACTTAGTGGATTTTTTACCTTTTAATCAGAACCTAATTTTATATATTTGTGGTCGAAGCTTTATGTTTAGCATTTCGATTTGTATAAGAGGAATGAACACCAGGAGAATTCCTTTTAAACTGGGTTCCCAAATAAGCTGATTTTTGCCTTTCGCTTTTGTGTCACGGTTCCAGTAACTAACGCCTTATCTAAAATATCCTTAACTTTTTGATGAGCCAATACGAATTGCTACATAATAGGTTATTCCGCATGTATTCTAGACTTGTTTTTTACCTTAAGTGGTACTAGAAAGTTCTTTGGAAACTTTAACTATTCGCTATGCTTCTTCGATAGCAACTTTGACTCCAGCGTGGATATGATTACAAATATTATTCTCCAATATCAAGGTGTGAGTCTTTTTTGCAGAACGAACTTGAGCTGTAAAGAGGCTGAGCTGAGAGAGTAGTAAGTTTCCGGTGTTACAAAGCTAACCCTACTGAGGAGAACCAGGGATGATTTTATGCAAGCTAGAAAGATCTGAAATGCTTACATTCAAAAACCAAATTTTTTCCTACCTAAACAAAAATTACAAACAATGCTACGTAGCTCAAAGGTTGAAAACATTTTTGATCATTTATAAATAGATAGGTAAAAAACTTCACGAAGTATTTATAGATGTAATTCTTGCACAATTTATTGTGTTCTTATGAGACTTCTCGGAGTGTTTGCGCCGCGAACGAAAAGTCTCACAAGTACAGACAACAAAAACAAAGTGAGAAGGCCCTGTCAATCCTCTACAAAAACAGGGTATTAATAAGTCATCCCAAAAAAGCTTATATAGAGGTAATATAAAAATGCCTTCAGATTAATTTGTATTCCAAAAAGACGCTAAGAAAGTCTGGCCTTTTTGATTTATTCAACTTTAAAGACACGATTCAGACGAGAAGTGTTTCCTTTCTAACAAGTTCATTGAACTTTAAAAAATAATGACATCAAAAGAGTTGTACAGGAAAATGTAATTTACCTACTTGGCAGCAGTGCTTGGCCTTAAGAATTATTTACAAAAGAATTATTGTCAGACTCTAGCTATCTTCACAATATACAAGAAGTAGGTGTTTTTCATCAGCTTTATCTGCGCATCAAATCCAAAGACCACCATGGAAGCTTGTCAACAAACAGGATTTTGTCCTGTACCTACCCCTCAGCGCCTAACTATGTAGATATAGGTATGCGCAATTTGTAAATAACAACGCAATACCTATATTTTTTGAAGGATCTTTAAAGCCTCCATCTCGACGAGGAATGTTACATTTTTGTTAAGCGCATCTACCCAATTTTCCATAATTACATAGGTGATAGGTAGTAGTGGGTATGGGTATGTACCTAATAGGTACATACCCATACCCACTAACTGAAAGCAATTAGTTTCTACGCGCCATTTTCAGCGCCCCAACGTTAAAACTTTTTCTTATGTAGGTAGGTATGCGATATTGCACTAATTCCATAAAACAAAAACAAAAACGAAACCAAAACAAAAATTCTTAAAATTAAAACAGCCTTGTATTGTAAATATGCATAATCGTTTCTGAAGGCCCAAAGTCCGCAGCAATAATTGCTCTTTTTCGTTTGTATATGACCTACATTTTCGATTTAAAGAGCTCTTGGTTTAGAAACTACTAGAACTAGATGCTTCCAAACAGAGATACAACAAAGTCGCAGTCAAGTCCAATCAATTAAAATAATTTTAACTAAAATTATAGATTTTTTTTAAATGATAATACCTTCTTACGTTTCTGCAAGCCTAAATGTTTCGAAGGCAAAATTTTATTTTAAACAATAAAATGCAATACAAAACTTTTTGGTAATTTTATTTCAACTTTATCGTTATCGTTGAGTCCGCCAAAAGTCTAGCGAGTAATTGAAACATTTCCTAATTCCCGACAAAAAAAATAAAGAAAGAATATTTTTCACAAAAAATGGCGTACTTTTTACTGCCGTGAATTGGATTCGTCGTGCCCCAGAGATCAGACACCAGAGTGGAAAGTCTTCTTATTTCTTTGCAGAGGGCAAGGATTATAGAAGTGAAGAAAATTTAATTCGGTTGCTCTCAGCTCAATGCATAAGAGCATATACATACTTGTGCCATGTACTGTGAGAAGATTTTTGCTATTCTGTATACCAGTACCGGATGACCCAACGCCAAAACTAATCCCCGCACCTGAAGTATGGGGAAATGGATAAGACCTTATCAGAGCTGCAAATAAATAGATGATTAGTGGGCTTTTGCGATAAGAAGAATTCTTACGATGTTTCGCCGTCCATAAGTCCTTGATCTTCATGTTCTTCATCATGACTATTATCATCGTCTGAATCACCTGCAGCACCAGTTCCTTCTTCATCAGTCTGACGTGACTCCAGGCCGTTTGGGACCATAGTATCTTTTTATGGGTGGTGGTTCCTCAGGCAAAGGCTGAGGCAGCTCGATTTTTTTCTTGACTGGTGTTGTTTTGACAGAGGCAGAGGGGCAGCAATATTTCTATGAATTGCTAGAGTAGGATAATGAATCATAGGAGGAGGCACTGAAGATGGCAGCGGCTCATTGATTACTGGAGCAGGAATTTTCGGGGGGTTGGACAACTTCGATAATCTTATCCGGTGGGCCAACTTTGGACCTTGATTTTGGTGCAGTTTGATTACGTGGTGAGTGTCTATGTCTATCTCCTCCTCGATATTATGATGATAAGCGGCTGGATCTATTGGATGAACTGTATCGCCATCGACGATGAGACCGAGATCGTCTTGATCTCGATCTTGAACGTCAATAACTCCTGTCTGGAGATCTACTGCTTCTTCTGAGTTTATGTTGAATTCCTGATGCTCACGACCGACGCGACGCACGCTAGGACCGCCACGACCACAACGACGACGTGCGAGTGGATAACACATTATATTGTCGATTGTTGTCTCTAGTGAGCGTTGATCTTATGGTCACAAATCGTTCGTTGGAGAATACAATATATTCCGGTGATGACCGGGATCTTAATAGCCAGCATGGCAATTCTTTTAAAAATGAAAAATCGAAAATAAATTATTTAGCACTTTCACTAGAAAATTTAAAAAGAAAAACTGACAGCTGCCAACAAGAAACAAAATGAAATGTCAAAAACACAAAACTCACCTCATCGTTTTTTGTTGTTGTTTCACACGGACAATGAATACAATAGGAAAGAGACCACGAAAATTTTAGCAGAGGCGGATGGAACGTAGGAAAGATTGGACTCTATATATATATCCTCTTTGCTCTATATACATATAGCAATCGACAGTGTTGCCAAATTGCTTAAACATTACAATGAGTATTTAGCTTATCTTACGTATTTAAGTATAATTAAATTTTTTTTTCTTATTGAGCTTGATTTTCGATACAATTGTTTCGGAAATCAATTTTTGCGAAGTCTAAGGAAGAAGTTTACCTTAGACCAACATAAATTTATTCTCACACTTTTAATTTTAAGATTTTTGATGTTTTGTAGGAAGTTTTGATATTATCAACTTCTCTCCAAACAATAATATTCAATAAGTTTTGAATATTACCTTTTGATAAGTTTTGAATTTTTGCTTGGTGTTAATTAGTGAACGAATCACTGTACACCACACTCTTTATAGTTAATAAGATTTTCTTTATTTTGTGTAATTTTCATAGCACAGCCCAATGCCCAGCTCTGCTAGGAAATTCTTTAATCCTGGTCCTTACAACCCGGAATACTACGCACGTGTAGCTGACGATATGGCGTCAACTGCACCCGCTAATCCTCAGGATGATTCCGCACTTTCAGCCCACCGATCTGGTGCGGGCACGGATCATTCTAGCCATTCTGGCACAGCTCCACGCGAACCAAACCCTTTAGGTTCACCTTTGACTCCTGAAGAGCAAAGAAGAGCTCAACAAGCGGCCAATCAATCTGCTTATATGCAAGAAATGATCTCGGCAACGGTAGATTTACACCGGATGGACGACAGGAAATTTTTTGTTGAAGAACTTTCGCGAGGTCTCGCTGAAAGTCAAGCCATTTTGTTAAGACATGTAACTGAATTGTTACATAGTAGGGAGAAAAACGCTAATAATCAAAACGTGAGTTATGCGAATAATGCTAATAATAGTAACTGTAATGTTGATGATAATGTCAATCATCCACCAGTTTCACAGCCAACCCCGGCTTTTCAAGTTAGTCGGCCTCCAAATTCCGCAGTAATTCCCTACGTCGACATGTCTACTCCTCAAGGTAGGTCTGTCAATTTTCCAGCCAGAACTGTGGCTGGCGATTTTGTTGATTTAACAAGCTTCGTGCCGGTTGCGCCTTCATTGGCTACTCAACCTACACCACAACCCGTTCCTCCTGGAGCAAGTTCAAGTACCCCTCCGGTACATCCTTCGAACATTACTCAGGGTGTGAACGTGGACGAGTTCATGTCGCGCATGAATTCTATTCGTTTGGATAACGATCAGTCTGCGGCTTCTCAGCCGAAAGCACTACACTCTAGTAATCCTACGTCTGGTGCCTACCCGCTATTCCACAAATGGGGAATTAAGTTTGATGGGAGGAATATGCCAGTAGATGACTTTTTGTTCCGTTTGGACCTCATTAGAGCTAGTTATCGCTTTTCTTGGGAAGAAGTGTCTGGTGGTTTCCACCGATTTTTATCTGGACCTGCTGAACAGTGGTACTGGAGGTACCGCAAGCAAAATCTGCACGCGTCCTGGCAAACGCTACAACTGGCGTTAATTGAGCAATTCCGCAGCCTCGAAACGGATACGGAACTGTCTCGCAGGTTGTATCGTAAGCAACAATCAGGGGAGTCCTTCAATGACTTCTTTGATGCTATGATGCATATGAACTCCAACTTGCGAATCCCTAAGAACGACAGGGAAATGATAGAAATTATCAAGGCTAATGTAAAACGACAAGTAGGTCAGTCGTTGATATCCTTTAGCACATACAGTCTTCAAGAGTTAGCATATCAATGTCGCACTATTGAAAAATTCTTCGGTAGTTCGGATAACCCGCGACAACCTTTCGTACCAAATTCGTACAAACAACCTCACCCACCCAGACGTTTCATCAACACGTTGGATGAGGAAACTCCTGAAGATGAATTAGCAGTTGCACTGCCTGAGCAGGTGGAAGCGTACCACCCTGAACTTATGAAATGCTGGAAATGCCAAACTGTGGGCCATGGGTTCCGCGATTGTGCAGATCCGAGGCAAATTATTTTCTGTTTTAGATGTGGTTTACCGAATGTCTATAGTCCAAATTGTCCTAGATGTGCGGGAAACCCGAAGCGAGCAAATCCACCATCCGGGGGGATGCGCTCGATAAAAGCGAACCCGGAGTTATAAGCACCAGGAAGGAAGAACCTTTGCTTAACACTCCTCCAATTACGATTTTAAAAAGAAACCCTAATGAATTTTTATTGACTGATACCCAAACAAATACACTTTTGAATTTTCCTGAAATTTAGAATAAATCTGATTTACTTTATAGAAAACGATTTCACGAAAGGCTACTCAATTATTATGAGGTTAGGAAGAGAGTAGTAGCATTTCCTGAAATTTCAAAATGGATTCGTAGAACACGAGATCGTTTTCAATTAAAGCGGACAGCCTACCGAAACATTGCTGCCGCTAGATTAGGCAAGGAATCCAATGATCCTCGTCCATATGTGACTGTGGAGATGTTGGGAGACAAGTTTCTTGGTCTCTTGGATTCCGGTGCGAGCATTAGTTGCTTGGGTACAGATTGCGTAGACTACTTAAAAGCGAAGCACGTTAAGGTTAGGAATGTCGAGTCTACGGTGTCCACTGCGGACGGGAAACAGCAGCAAATTAAGGGAATGTTTACTACTGATGTCCAGTACAACGGCATGCTGTTTAGCATGGATTTTTACATCGTGCCAACTCTTTCTCAGCGTTTATATTTAGGCGTTGATTTTTGGCGTAAGTTTGGACTGGCACCTCATCTGATTTCTTCCATATCGGATTTTCCATCGGATGGAAACTCCACAAACCAAGTGAAGCTCAGTCACGAAGAGTCCACTCAACTTCGTGATGTGATTCGTGGTTTTCCTTCTTTCGCGAGCAAGGGGCTCGGGAAAACGACACTGGTAGAGCATTACATCGATACGGGTGATGCTATACCAATTAAACAGAGGTATTATCCTGTTTTTCCTGCGGTACAAGCAATGGTGTATGAGGAATTGGATCGTATGTTGTCTTTGGGGGTCATCGAAGAAAGTTCTAGTGCATGGTATTCTCCAGTTGTGCTAGTGCGCAAGCCTGAGAAGAACCGTTTATGCCTAGACTTTCGGAAGGTGAACTCGGTCACAAAGAAGGATGCGAGGCCAATTGCCCATATTGAGGGTCTGTTAGCGCGCCTTTCAAAAACTCGCTATATTTCCAGTGTGGATTTGAAAGACGCATTCTGGCAGATACCGTTGGAGAAAACATCAAGGGAAAAGACCGCGTTTACAGTACCTGGTAGACCTTTGTACCATTTCAAGGTCATGCCATTCGGTTTGTGTAATGCACCGCAGATTCTGAGTTATCTGATGTCTAAGGTAATTCCGACAGAATTGCGGGATCTAGTGTTCATTTATCTCGATGATCTTTTGGTCGTGTCAGAAATTTTCCACGAACACTTGGCGATATTGAGGCGTGTAAGTCAGGAATTGACTAGGGCAGGACTGAGGATCAACGTGGAGAAATCCAAGTTCTGTTTCGATGAGCTTCAGTATCTAGGTTATAAGGTTGGGCAAGGCGTGTGTTCTGTGTCAGCGGGACGAAGATGGGGCTGAACGCCCAATCTATTACTTCTCCCAGAAGCTGAACGCTGTGCAAAGAAATTACTCCGTCACCGAACGGGAATGCCTTGCAGCTGTACTTGGTATCCAGAAGTTTCGACCATATGTCGAGGGATATCATTTTAAAGTTATCACAGACCACTCTAGCTTGAAGTGGCTGATGAATTTAAAGGATCCTACTGGCAGGTTGGCCAGGTGGAGCATGCGTCTCCAAGGATTCGATTTCGTGGTAGAGCATCGAAAGGGAACTTTGAATGTCGTGCCAGACGCTCTGTCGAGAGTATATGAGGCAGACAATTTGACGGTAGAAGCGTTCCTTTCATGTCTAACACGAGTCGACCCCAAGGAGGTACTCCACTTGGACTTAGAGGAATCCTCTTTCCAGTCAGCAGGATACCTGGACCTCATCAACCACATCAAGAAGGAGCAGGACCGATTACCAGATCTCAAGGTATCCGAGGGATACGTGTACAAACGTACCAAACACTCTGTTGGTAATCCCCTCGCAGACGACTTAACGTGGAAACTGTGGGTTCCATCTGAGTTGACGAAATCATTAATTGAGTTAGCACATAATCCTCCAAGATCTTCACACGGTGGTGTCGTGAAAACTCTCTATAGGTTGAGATAACGTTTCTATTGGCCGAGTATGTATACCCAGGTCAAATATTTTGTGGATACATGCGAAGTTTGTAAAACAACTAAAGCTTCGGATGGAGATGGGAAGAAGTTTTGTGGTCGATTGACCATTCCAACATCTGTATATAAATTTTTTGGGTCCCTATCCAAAGTCGAGGAGCGGTAACTTTTTCATAATCATTGTTTTCGATCAGTTAACGAAGTTCGTTCTGATTAAACCATTGAGAAAAGCCACGGCTATTAACGTAGTTAAGTTCTTGCAGGAGAATGTATTTTTTAGTATATGGTGTGCCAGAGAGCATACTCTCTGATAACGGCACTCAATTCCTAAGTAAGGAATTTCAAAGTTATTTCAATGCATACGGGGTAAAGCATTATAAAATTGCAGTTTACTCGCCACAAGCGAATGCTAGTGAAAGAGTAAATTGCTCAATTTTAGCGGCTATTCGGAAGTATATAAATCCAAAACAGTCCAATTGGGACGCCCACCTATCGTCCATTAGTAGTGCACTTCGCACCACTGTTCATTCTACTCACAAGATGTCCCCCTATGAAGCTCTGTTTGGTCAGAGAATGATTGAGCATGGGGCGGATTATCGACTGTTGAGAGAGTTAACAGGTTTGAACAACTCGGAGATAGATTGGCTACCAAAAACGGCAAAAATGAATATTCTCATTCCTATTTGAAGGAAGCATTAGCTAAGGCCCATGCTGACTATGAGAAAGTGTACAATGTGCGTAGTCACAAGATCAACTATAGGGTGGATGACGAGGTTTGTAAACGGAATTTCGTGCTTAGCGATTCTTCAAAGCACTTTAATGCGAAGTTCAGCCCTAAATTCATTAAGGTTAGAATTTTAAGAATTATCGGTGATAATTTATATGAGGTAGTGGATAGCAAAGGCTACAAATCGACGGTGCACACGAGGACCTTAAGAGGTAGTGTGGTATATGGAAGTATAAGGAGTATAGCTCGTCAGTGTTGACTTCGCTTTCCCTTCTCTACACTCTCCTATATCCACTCAGGATTATTTCTGTGATATTTTCATTATTGTGCCCGGCGTAGGCTCAGCTGTGCATGAGACCCTTTGAGCTTGTCCAATTTTCGTTTCTTTCCTTCAAAATTTTTTTTTTTTGCAAGGATAGCAACTTCTGTTTTTGTGTTTATTGTATGTATATGTCTTGTTCCATATAATGTTAAAAATGATCCTGACTCTATGTTTATTGATTCTTTGACAACGGCCAATTTAATTCAAACTAATAATTGTAAAAATAGTCTAGACAGAATTCTTGATTTATTATTTGTAGATAAAGACTTATTTTTGTCTGTAAATAAATCTCTGTTTCCTATTTTTCCTAACACCATACACCACGTTGCTCTGATATTTGATTTTAAATTATTGAACTTTTTTAAATCTAAGATGCCATTTAATTACAAATACAATTTTTCTAGAGCTAATTTCAATGACATTGCGAGTTACATAAATAATATAAAACTACCTAACGATTTCATTCAAGCCCGAGATTTGTCCATTTTTTACAACAACTTTCTAAGTTCTCTCAAAGAAGCTATAGATCTTTTCGTTCCTAAAGCAAAAGTGAAAAATGTCTCAAAGCCTCCTTGGTTTAATAAACAGCTCATCAATATAAATAATAAGAAAAACAAAGCTTATAAATGTTTTCAAAAGTCTTCATCTGATGCAAATTTACGCAGACGTTATATTGAACTGGAAAGGAATTTCAATGTTCTTAATAAATTTTTATATAAAAACTATATTTTTTCTTTGGAGTCCAATCTAAGACAAAATAGTAAATGTTTTTGGAGCTTCATAAAAAACAAAAGAAAATCAAACGGAATTCCTAAGAGTATGCAATATTTAGGTTCGACTTGTACAAATCTCCCAGCTATTTGTGATGCTTTTGCTGAGTTCTTTAAATCGAACTATATTGATTCGAATAGTACCGTCAACATGTCGTCAAGTCCGTCCATAAACAGTGTGAGTATAGGGAACTTATATATTTCCATGTCGGAAGTAGAAGTAGCGCTATCTGGCTTAAGTGAAGACAAAAATGCTGGCCCCGATGGAATACCGCCTATTATACTAAAAAAATGTTCGACAGCTCTATCTAGAGTTCTGTGTGTTGTATTCAATAGTTCACTATCATGTGGGGAATTTCTCCCGGAATGGAAAACATCCTTTGTAACTCCAATTCACAAAAGTGGTTCAAAACAGGATATAACAAATTACCGCCCCATTAGTAAATTATCCTCAATACCTAAACTATTTGAAAAAATTGTTTGTTATAAACTAACTTTCTTGTTAAAAGAAACAATATCGCCTTTCCAGCACGGTTTCGTATCAGGTAGGTCAACTTCCACTAACCTTACAATTTTCACAAATTCTATTTTAAATTCACTAGAAAAGGGTTACCAAGTTGACGTTATCTACACGGATTTTGCCAAAGCATTTGATAGGGTGCATCATAATATCTTATTACAAAAATTAGAAAGTATAGGATTTCATTCCAACATGCATAAATGGTTGATGACTTATCTTACAGGACGAAGTCAACGTGTTAAAATAGATTCGTACATGTCTTATCCCGTTTCAGTAACCTCAGGAGTTCCACAAGGGAGCCACTTAGGCCCATTATTGTTCCTTATTTTTATAAATGATCTACCGGATGCTCTTACAAACTCAATGTGTCTCATGTTTGCGGATGACCTCAAATTTTTTAGACGCATAAAAAGCTCAACCGATTGCTCCCTTCTCCAACAAGATTTAACCAACCTCACCGCTTGGTGCGAAATAAACCAATTAGGCCTTAATATTTCCAAATGTCAATGTTTCTCTTTCACTCGTAGTGTTTTACCTGTTGTTTACAATTATAACATTCAAAATAATATTCTTGACAGAGTTTCAGTGAAAAAGGATCTTGGAGTACTTTTTGACTCTAAACTTAACTTTGTAGGCCATATAGAGTTCATGGTGAATAAAGCCAACTCTATGCTGGGTTTTATCATACGTAATTCTTTTAATTTAAGAGATCCTTACACGCTATTATCTCTATACGTTGCTTATGTTAGGTCAATCCTGGATTACTGCTGCGTTGTATGGAATCCACTGTACAATATTCACATTAGTAGAATAGAAAAAGTTCAAAAAAAATTCACAAGATTTGTAATAAACAAACTGGGATGGAACATTGAAATGCCCTGCTATAAAGTAAGATGTCAGCTTATTGGCATTCAGACATTAGAAAACCGCCGTAAGATGTTCGCTATAAATTTTATAAATGATATATTATCCTATTATATTGATTGCCCTCATCTTTTGTTTCTTATTGATTTATACGCTCCTTCCCGAGAACTTAGAATTCGTACCTTATTCAGAGAAAGTAATCATCGAGTAAACTATGCCTTTAATGAGCCTATAACTCGCAGTGTCAGGGAGACCAATATAGTATCAAACAACATTGATTTTAATTTTCATTTGAGCAGAAAGTCTTTTAAAAATATGTTAAGCTTATATTTTTTAACGAATTAAATTATTTTATGTCATTACTAATTAACTGTTATAACTATAAGATTTAATTGTGTACTTATATTTCGAAGTCTATTTGAGTATGTTAGCTCTAATTGATGAGATAAATAAATAAATAAATAAATAAATAAATAAATAAATAAATAAATATAATGGTTACAGACTATCTGTGTGCTACCCACACAGTGTCAACAAATAGACAAAGTAAAAGTCCTTTCGGAAGCAATGTGGGAAATATTCTCCTTTTCCTTCTGCTTTGGGAACAAGTAAGACTTGTTCCAAAAGCACAAGTTTTGTAGGGAAAATATTTTGACAGTTCTAAAATCAGTGTGACTACACCCCAAAAATTTTTTTTTTTGGCATGTGATCCTCGCCTAAGGCGACAGAGTATTTTCACTTCATGTCTTCTCTACTCACAAGATGGCGCTTATCCAGTATTACGGATCCTCAAATTCACACGTAGACAATTTCCGGTTGGAACAATTCCCTTTTTCAGAGATTTTCCCTTTGTCATATTTGTTCCCTTTTTCACAAGTGTTCCTGACAGAATAATTTCCTTCATGGATCATTTATAATCAATGTTAATGCATGACGTGTTGATAATTGTAAACTATCCTACAATTCTTTTGCTAGTCATCCAAGTTCTTTGACGGTGGCGACCTCTAGGATCTAACCACATTGGTTGTAGTAAGAAAATGTTCCTACACTACGAACAGGCCTATGGCCACAGACTACTTCTAAGTGTAAGCGCAACCAACTTCACATGGCTAGACATATTGTAGTAAGAAAATTTTCCTACACTACGAACAGGCCTATGGCCACAGACTATTTCTAAGTATAAACGCAACCAACTGCAAGTGGCTAGACATAGAGAAATGAATGAGATCATCCCTCATTTCATTTCATTTTTAGTCAGCCAGCCAATCAAGTCAGTAATATAATAAAAAAATCTAATAAGTGTTCTTTTTGGGTGTGGCAAACCATTTAATTTTCGGGTGGATTCAATCTAGTAAAAAGGTTTGTAAATTATATTTCGATGTAGTGAGAATTTTCATTGAATATATTCAATGAAGAATCTCCAGCTCATCATTTTATTCAGTGTTTGATAGGAATTTATATGTTTCAGCTCGCATTTTGTGCACATATTTTCGGCAATTTTCCAGGGTGGAAAATTTTGTCACGCACGCGTCGGTGGCAATCACATGGTGCCAAGCCACTACGCCAACGCATATTTATCTCTGTAAGGAGCATCATATTTAAAAAAAAAGAACATCCTAGAAATTATAGAAAGAAATTAATTAAAATCTGGTGAGTCTTCGAAGATTTTCTTAAAATTTTGTGGTTTTTTTTTGATACGGGTGCGTCTCTCTGTTAGGTTAAGACGCCCGAGCACGTGCAATTTGCATTGCATGCCCTGGACGCCACCGACGCCTACGTGTGCGATTGGGATCTCTTATTGAACTTACGTCCTTCACCCCCAGTTTGAGTTGTTGTGTTTTATGCACGGATTCATCTGTAAAACCGAGAATAAGTCATCATTTATTAAAAGATACAAAAGGAATATAGTGTGTGAATTTTGTGATTCTTGAGTGACACTGGATCTGGTATCCTCAATACGATCGACGTGCGATTCATATATTAGGCCACGTGCGGCAAACGATATCCCGCACATATCTTCACCTACGTAATTCAACATCCAACAATTAGCGAGGAAGCTGAGAGTGTAGTTTTTATCTCACCTCAACCTTCCGGATCTTGTGATTCTCTACGACGTTGGATCAAGAATTGTATTTCTGGAAATCGCTCCGTCCTGACGCCACGGTAGCAGTCTTCTTTGTTTCCTACGACGAACGCTAGTGTATGCTAATTCCGAAGCACCACCTGCGGTGCCAGGATAGCCCACCTGCGGGCACATACTACTCATATATCGTTCAAATCTGCAGGCAGGAGATCTAATAGATCCATCCAACAGTGTATCATTTAGTTGGACTTTGTTTCTCCGAGTGGATATCTACTTGGATACGTACTTATAGACACCACGCGCGGTGTAATCACCAGCGCGCCCCAGCGCGGACATATTGTTCCGATTCGGCGAACCGTTAGCATCCCTACATCTGGAGCCACGCTGATGGTCATCATCATCAAGTCATCAAGATATTATTTCGAGTTGATCTGTATGAGAATTACTTAATATCATCAAGGATATAAAGGAGTTACCTGTGTTTTACTACAACCCTCTCTACAAAATCAAACAATCACTTAAGTACCATCTTTTTCTTTAAATTTTGCATATATATTATATTATCTTTATAGTAGACGTTATAGTTATATATTTAATTATATCTTCGTTTTGAATTGTGCTAAAATAATCCACGAAATAATTTAGAAAAGAAACGGTTTTGAAACATTTAAAAACAACCTAATTATCCCGCTTAATATTACTTCCTTTGGCTACGATAACGTTAATTTACAAGAGATTTCTAAAAGAAGAATTGCATTTTGAATTTTTAAGAATTTATAGTCGCGAACATTTTGCTACGAGAAAGAATTAATAACCTTTAGCAAATTTTGAAATTTATTGTTAATCTTTTTAAAGAAACATTAACAGATAGTCTGGTAACTATCTATCAATTGTCGTCGTCCTTTAGTATGTTATGTGAAATCGTGTTTTCTATCCTTTGGTGTGTCCAAGTTTTCAATTGGCAACCAACTCCAGAGTCACTAAGACTCCTCACGCCAATCATCGATTATCTTGCTAGGGATATTAACTCCCTTCCCCGCTGTTTAGCTGGTAAATTGCATCTAGCTACTGCGTGATATCAAGTTGCAACAATATAACAATTAAATAAATTTGAATATACAGATAAACTTTTGAAAATACAATATTAGATAGGAGCAGTGCACTACTTCATCTAGGTATTTAAGATTTTTAAACTATATTGATTTTTGAAACTTATTTAACTATATTGCATTATTGATATCATATACGAACTGTATATGCATTTATATCCAACTCTTACTTTTCAGCGACCCTCCCTGGTATTGGCCTGAATTTTGTTTCTTCAGTATTGATATAGTCATTTATACTATTCATCATTTATCCTTTTCATCCTTCTTGATATCTTAAGAAACGTGTTGTTTCAAATACCAATATCAAGTGTATATCCTTCCTTATTTGTTTTTCTGAATTGTTTGCAATTCACTCCACACACTGGGCTTGCTTCCAGTGTGGTCTCACTTACATTTCACTTCGATTAGTATTGTACTAATTGCCATCTTGTTATGATTTTGAACAAACCTCCTTTTGTGATGATAGTAATTGTTAACCTTAACGGTTACTGTATACCCTTTACAGGTATTCTTACCTGAGACGTGTTTTACCATCATCCCTTCGTTGGCTTTGGTTTATTTGACTTTACGTTATATGGTATTAAATTACTACCTTTTGTTTTGACAAAGTGTCAGTAACCCTCGAACAATCCTAATTAGGAATTCATTGTTGGGATATCCTTTGTCAGGATAGTAATAATAAACATTTATTTGTAATCTTTGTTGTGTTTGTTGTGGATTAGGTCAGACGGAAGTGTCGGTTTATGACTCCGCTCTTCACGCCTATCGTTGGTAATTATATTACTTACCTGAGATATCTTGTATTGTTTTGGACTACAATTTAGTTGCGATTGCGTATTTCTTTGGAAATTATCATTGATTTCGGTATATGTTTTATAAATTCTTTTTTTCGAATTTAGTTACTTAAAGATATTACAAATTTTAACAGCATTAACAAGCCGCTGTGGCCTAATTGTTTTACTTTGTTATGATATTGAGTGTTTCATTGTCGTGATTTACTTTTTGTACGCGTGAATAACGATAGTAATAATTTACTTTTACTGAATTTTTAAAAGATTATCGGCCATCTTAATTTAATAAGATTTAATTAATCATATTACCCTTCTGGTATAGAATTTCGATATCATCAAGATAGATTCTTGAATATCGATAGCATAATAGATTAATCTACTTTTGTAATTTACTTTTGTTAACGGTTAGAATATCGGTCGAGTAAAATATTTAAAATCTTGATTTAAATATATTCTCTTTTATAGTATAAGTATTTAGGAAATAATTATCCTGTTAGAATTAAGAATATATCTAATAAAATTTTTTGTATGATTTTGATAATTGAAACTTTTTGCAGTCTTCACTTATTTAGTTGATATTATGCAGATTTTCTTTCAGCTTTTTATGAGTGATAGGAATTTAGTCATTATGGAATAGATTAGTTAGGTCCGATGGCGGTTGTACAGAACTCCCTCTCCCTCACATTCTCATGAACGGTGGAACATTTTGTATAGGATGTTTGGGTTAGTTTAATATAGAGGTTTAGTAATGTAGGTCAGGCTTGACCTACATTCATGTTAAGGGGCTTCTTCATAATATTTCTTTTGTACTGTCATAGAGAAGCCAAGGTTCAAAGAGGGAGTTGATCCTCTTTGGAATAGGGTGGGTTAAGAGATAGGGGTTGTCGTCTACACCTTAGACAACCCGACACCAGGTCAGACACTTCGCTCCTCCACTCTACATAACATTTGAGCGTGGTAGAGATGAGCATAAAGTCAGCTCTAGATATCTTCTGACATCTTAAAATATCATTTTTAGAAACTATTTAGTGTGGTCATGGTTATTTGTGGTATAAGAATCATTTCTACTTAGAACTCCATAGGAAGTGCAGGGCTAATTCTTTTCACCAGTAATCGAAATATTATAACTGCTTTGGTGAGTGTCTCAGACTAAGAGGGTCTGAGAGAAAGAGACACATGCATCAATATGTCAATATATATCAATGTATATCAATGTATCACGTGCCACAGGCCTTAGTCTTTTAGATAGAAAGGGATATGTCAACATCCGTATCCAGATATGCAGGGTAAAAACTTGTAGCACCGTCGCGATCCCACAGCAAGAATCCACCTCCCTTCGGCTCTTGAGTGGAGCGGGGCAATGCTGCATATCGACGCGGTGGTCGATCGGTGACAACCTCAATTTGCCTCTCAGGTCAATGCCCTCCAGTACGTGTAGTGGACTGAAGTGTAGTACGGGGATGGGGAATTGAGGAACAAGAATTCGACTTACTATTTTCTTTTTTCTTCTATACCAACCGAGTTCGTGGTGGATGAGAGATTCTGCTTTTGTCATTCCCCTTGACGCATGGAGGCAGTAGGCCTTCGTGACTGGTGAGGACTAGGGGTTCCGGAATTCTTTTTTCTTCTACGAACTTGAGTGTAGTAGTGGTCTTGTGGAGACTACAGTCTGTCTCTGCGTGGATCTTCGGTATGAGTTACTTTTTGAAGTTTAAGTTGATTCTCTGGTGAGTTTAGTTTTGAGTATGTGTTGTCTTGAATTTAGGTGTTGCAGGTCATCGAAGCTACCAATTATAAAAATAATAATAAATTATCCACCCGCATTCTGGTTTCCTCTGGTTGATACAAATCTAGATCTGAGGTGATCGGCATGGTAAGATGTGTGCTCGGACGGAAGTAGGTGGGAAGCTATTTTTGGTCGTATCTCTTCCGCTCCGTGCCTATGGTATGGGAATGTATGGGTATGTATGCGGATATGCTGTATTTTGGATGTGTCCCGAAGCGTATGCGTGTGTGTATTCTTACATCTCTGTACCCATGTGGTCCTGACAGTCAGCTATAGAGAATTGAAAGAACCGGAATGCTGTGGTGGATAAGTCTGTGTATGAAGAAAAGGAAGACCAAGGTTATGTATGGTGAGGATGTTCCTAGCAGGGGCATGGTGCTCAATTAAGTAGAGTGTATGTGGGTACTGTGCTTTGCTACTATCACCAGGAAATATTGTAGATGAAACACGAACTAACAGTAGGGGTTCTATTAAGACCATTTGTAAGTTGGTCTTTGCTTGCTGCCCTCTACCGGAATGAACGTGCCAATAAAACACCATCATCATCATGCATGTCCTAGCGAGAGGATATTCGTCCTTTCGTTGGTAAGATGAAAATTATTGGCGCATCAGAGTGGTGCCTAATGTGAGACATACATTTTTGGGTATTCTTCACTGGCCTCATTCTGTGCGTGGGTAATTTTCATTTCAATTCTTCCATTTTTATTCTACAATATTCCCCCAAATGTTGTAGAATAAAAATGTCTACGTTACAGACACTTAATATCAGAAAAGTGTAAACAGACCGTATAAACCTGGAACTACCCTGCAAACCAAACCACAGTAGTTTTCTAGAAAACACTACTACAACTTCCTTCGAATGTGTGAGTTTTTTTATTTACTACTTCCCCTGCGCCGTAGAGTATACCCCTGCAAACAAGAAAGTACGGTAACAATCGATGAAATATGTACATCAAAGGATGTAGTTTGGTTTCTCCTGAAAAAACAATTAACGATTCCCTTTTGAACTGTGCGAAGGAGAAATCCAGGATGTAATGCAAAATGTTGTCTCTTTTTTTTCTTGTTGTCGTTTGTCTTTTTGTCAGAGTGATCTTCGATTCAAAACATAATCATCAACAGTTTTTAAGTTGAGTTGAGTTTGTTGTGTATAATTTGAGAATATGGCGAATCCTTATTTTATGTAAGTTATTTTATTTTCTTGTGATATTTTTTTTTTTTTTAATAAAAAATGCAACTCAATTTGCTACACAGACTTGCAAGGGGCTTCTCGAGCTAAACGAAGGTGAAGACATACAAATAAAAAGAGCCCGAGAAATTCGCAACAACAACGCACAACGCGGAACTGTCATTATCGAACTTCACTCGACAGAAACTGCGGACAAAATAATATCCGTCGCTCATAAGCTTAAAGGGTCCGGCATAAGTATTTTCCGAGAACAATCGATTTTGTATCGGCAAAAAAGACAAAAACTGCTTGATTTCAGAAGCAAGTTAATGGAAATCAACCGAAATATTAAAATTACAGTCAAAGGCGATAAACTGCAAATAAATAACCACACGTTTGTGTACAAATCTTCACGAGGCTTAATTGTCAAAAATTCTGCTGAATTGACATTTATTAATCAAATGTTCGGTGACAGATATGTTGAGTTTTTCTGTGACTGCAGCGAGGGAATGACGTTAGGTGCGATCGAAAAGGGACCGCACACATCTTTCTCCCAACCGCTGATAGCGCCACCTGTGGGTCAACACTCACAACAAATTAGGGGGGAAACACATTAGGACAAATCTGTCGTCTGCCAAAACACTATTTATTTTCAAAATTTAACTATTTGTTCTTATAACATAACAGGTCTTAAAAGTAAAACTTTACTACCTGACTTTTTTAACTATATTCATAATTTCGATATAATTATTTTATTGGAAACTTTTTTGGAAGAAAAAAATGAAATGAATTACTATAAGTATTTCAAAAATTTTAATATAATGTTCACCGCTGCTAATAGAGCTAATTTACACGGGAGAGCCAGTGGTGGAATTCTTTGTGGGGTAAAAAAAACTATAGATAACTGTTTTGTCAAGCTTAGTCGTATAGAAAACAGAATTATTTTTCAAATCACAAACAGCAATTCAAAATATTCTATTATTCCAGTGTACTTAAACTGCAATAATTGGCAAAATGACTTCAACAATTTAGTTGACTTTGTATATAACTCATCCTTGGAAAACGTAATGATTATTGGAGATCTCAATGCAAGAATTGGCGGTTATCAAAATCCTTCTGTACACAACTTCATATCGCAAGTAGTTCTCAAAGACATCAGAAACTCGAAAGATGATCAATTTAATCGTAATGGCAGGAGTTTAACAGAATTTTTTGAGGATTTTGGACTTTTCGTGCTAAATGGTGCTTCTGAAAATGATGCTTCTGGAGAGTATACTTTTATTAGCGGTCAGGGACACTCTCTAATAGATATTGGTGCAATATCAGGCGAATGGTTCAGTACTCTTGCTGATTTCAGTGTTGACTTAGCAAATTTTTCATCTCATTTGCCAATAGTAGCTAAGGCGGTTTTTAGAACTGACGATCTATCGCAGAGAAACTCAAACAATTTTTTCAAACTTAAGTGGTCAGATAACAGTGCTCCTCTCTACAGATCACTCCTTAACCGTAACTGCAGATCGCTCCCTCCTCTCTCATCAAGTTCCGTCGAATTTTATGATGAACATATAGCAAGGGTCATAAAAGCTTCAGCACCGTTTGCTCACCATAACAGTAATTGCTCTTTTAGACCCCAGAATAAATGGTTTGATAATGACTGCAAAGGACTTCGAAAGCTCTCATTCGTGTATTTGAAACTTTTCCGATCTACTAACGCTCAGATTTTTAAAAATATGTATTTGAATGTTAACAAGGAATACAAAAAACTATGTGCACAAAAAAAAATTGAATATCTCAATAATATCGCAAAAAAATTAACAAGCTGCACGAACTCTTAAACCTTTTGGAGTAATGTGAAGGAACTGGGTATACGTGGCAACAATATGTCAAACACTCTCGAAGCTGAGACACTTGCGGCTCATTTTAAAACCCTTTTGTCGGCGGACGAGAGTCATTATAGGTTCTCATACGCAATGCCAGATAATACTGTGGAAACTCTGGATGACCCAATATCTCTGTTTGAATTAAACTCAACCTTGCAGAAAATGAAAAATAATAAAGCACCAGGGATAGATGGCATTCCAGTGGAATTTTTCAAAAACAGCACTGAGCAATTCAAGAACCAGCTTCTACTTTATTTCAACAGGCTATACGATGATGCATATGTTCCAAATAGTTTTACCAAAGCAGTTATTTTTGCTCTTTTCAAAAAAGGGGACGCAAGACTATCAGAAAACTATAGGGCAATTTCTATTCTTAACTCGTTAAGAAAGATTTTGGTTACAATCCTCTACGAGAGACTTACCAAATGGATTGAGGATGGTAATCTGTTAAGCATTTTTCAAGCAGGATTTAGGGCAGGATTTTCAACGATGGACCATATTTTTGCTTTGTATAGTATTGCAAAAAAATCTATGGAGAGCAAAAGAAAACTATACGCTTGCTTTGTGGATTTTAAAGCGGCTTTTGACAAAGTCAATAGACAAGCTTTGATTTACAAACTGTCATCATTGGGAGTTTCTCGAAAGTTTTTGTCGATGTATTTCAACTTTCTCTTTTCTTCAACTGCAAGCGTTTGGGATGGTTCAAATTTTTCAAGCTGGTTTTCTACTACTGCCGGTGTTCCTCAGGGATGCATATTAAGTCCAATACTATTTGCACTGTATATAGATGACTTGTGTGATATACTACCCGGAGGATTACTATATGCAAATACGCTAATAAAAGTCTTACTCTACGCTGACGATCTAGTATTGTTGGCCGATAATCCTTTCACTTTACAACTGCAAATCAACAAGTTGAACACGTTTTGTAAGATTTGGGGCTTGCAGGTTAATATCAGCAAGACTAAAATAATGATTTTTGAACCACGGCAAAGAAGAAGGCAGCCAGAAGAAAATTGGCGATTTAATAACGAACATATTGAGGTTGTTCAAGAATTTAAGTACCTTGGCGTTTTGATAACTCATAACCTTAACTTCGCAAAGCATTCAAAGCAAAAAAGTACTGAGGCTAAGCTTGCTTTAAGCCTTATGTGGCCAAAATTTTTTGGGAACCAAAACATTGACCTTCTGTCTAAATACCGTGTTTTCAATGCTACTGTTAACACATGTTTAGTTTATGGTGTCCAGGTTTTTGGTCATATTTATTTTGCAGCATTCGAAGCAATCCAGAGGTACTTCTTTAAGCGTTTGTTCAGGCTGCCAAATTCTACACCAAACTATGCCATTTACGTTGAGTCTGGGATAACCCCTATTTACACGCAAAGCCTTAAAATCAACTCAGATTACATTATTAAAGTAATGAGAAGAAGTGAAGGTAATCTCCACAGGAAAATATTGGTAAGACTTCTGCAAACGACCTCCTCTCCATTCAAAGAATGGAAACAACTAGCATTAGCCCATGGAGTAAATCTATCTCTGCAAGAATCTAATTTGGAAGAATGGCAGCAAATATTTTCAGATGTAATTGCAAAAGTAGACGAAAGTACGTATACCCAGCATTTATTGAGAGCATCTACATCAACATCGCGAACTATCTACCGGAACCTAAACCACAGATTGACAACAGAAGCTTCTTACTTCAGTACTGAATTATCGTCTGAAGCTAAAGGTACCATTTTTAGAGCGAGAATTGAAATGATTAACTTAAATTACATGCCACATCGATCTGATCTAACTCAGCTATGTAATTTGTGTAACAGAAGGGAAATTGAAGATGTTTACCACTTCATTGCAATTTGTCCAATGCTTCAAGAAATTCGTCGATTATATTTCCAGGAAAGTTACCTTTCTTTAGCTCGACTATTCGAGGTATTAAACGGAACACTAGGTTGGCCAATTCTTTATAAGTATTGCGAACATGCGATTAACTACCGTAATAGTTTCTTAACTTAATAGCCCAGTAATTTTAGGTTTTATCTGCGGAAAAATTCCAATCAAGCTGAATTTTGGTACACACCTTTATTACGGCGTTGTAATGAAGATTTGAAAAATCGACATTGATATCGTGCCGGCAAAAAAAGTTATGAAGGTCAAAAGGTCACGAAAACCTAAAAAAAAACCGTTTTTCGCAAATATCTCGGTTTCTATAGCTCCAATGATTTTAACGTGTATTACAAAATTGTAGAACATAAAATTTTCTACAATTTCGTCAGTACAATCAATTTAGTATGTGGACTGGTTACCGAGATATGGCACTTTGAAAAACAGGTCATTTTTCAAAATTCGCCAAAAAATGCCAAGAAATGAAGAATTCCACCTTATTTCTTCGGATATACCCGAGAAATCATGAAATATTGCTGTTTTTATGGCTTCTTGTTAAAATCACCAACTTTTTACACCCCCAACGATCCCCGCTTGCCCACCAGGTGCCAGGCCATGCCCATTACTATTGTCATTCCGCCCTAATTTTAATATATTACTTTGTTCTTAGTATACAGTGGGCAGGTAGAAAAAGGTCGGAAGTTAATCAAACTTTGAGATATTGTTCAAGAATATTGAATTAACATTTGACGAAGTTTTGGACCTCACCGGCCCTGTTGAAAAAGAGGAGGAGGGGAAACTGCAAACTTTTCGAGTTCGTTCCGGTTTTCGCTCTATAACTTTTTTTGCTTACGTTCTACGGCAAAAGTGTGCTAGACTTTTTTGTAGAGCGTTAAATTTACTAAAATATTGTTGGTACAAAAATAGTTATATGTCATTTCCTTACCGAGATACGGAAAAAGAGGAAAAGGGGGAATTGCAAAATGTTCGACTTTGCTCCGGTTTTCCCTCAATAACTTTTTTTCCTTACTTAATACGGCAAAAGTCAAGACTTTTTTTGTAAAGCATTCAATTTCCTACAACACAAAGAGGGTGAAAATTGTTGTATGTCAATTCGTTACCAAGAAATGGATTTTGAAGAGGAGGGTGGAACAGCTTCATTTTTGAAATTCCATTCCATTCCATTCCATTTCTTCATAAAAAATTGACATAGAAGAACTTTTGAACTATTAAAATTGTAGAAAATTTAATGCTCTACAAGAAAATCAAAACGTTTTTCCCGTAAAATGTAAGGAAAAAAAGTTATTGGGGGAAAACCAGAGCAAATCAAAAATTTTGCAGTTCCACCCTCCTTTTCAAATTCCATTTCTTGGTAACGAATTGACAAACAACAATTTTCGCCCTATTAATATTGTAGGAAATTTAATGTTTTACAAAAAAGGTCTTGTATACTTTTGCCGTATTAAGTAAGGAAAAAAAGTTATTGAGGGAAAACCGGAGCAAAGTCGAACATTTTGCAATTCCCCCTTTTCCTCTTTTTCCGTATCTCGGTAACGAAATGACATACAACTATTTTCGTACCAACAATATTTTAGTAAATTTAACGCTCTACAAAAAAGTCTAGCACACTTTTGCCGTAGAACGTAAGCAAAAAAAGTTATAGAGCGAAAACCGGAGCGAACTCGAAAAGTTTGCAGTTTCCCCTTATCCTCTTTTTCAACAAGGCCGGTGAGGTCCAAATCTTCGTCAAATGTTAATTCAATATTCCTGAACAATATCTCAAAGTTTGATTAACTTCCGACCTTTTTCTACCTGCCCACTGTATACTAAGAACAAAGTAATATATAAAAATTACGGCGGAATGACAATAGTAATGGGCATGGCCTGCCACCTGGTAGGCAAGCGGGGATCGTTGGGGGTGTAAAAAGTTGGTGATTTTAACAAGAAGCCATAAAAACAGCAATATTTCATGATTTCTCGGGTATATCCGAAGAAATAAGGTGGAATTCTTCATTTTTTCGCATTTTTTGGCGAATTTTGAAAAATGACCTGTTTTTCGAAGTGCCATATCTCGGTAACTAATCGACATACAAAATTGATTGTAGTAACAAAACTGTAGCAAATTGTATGCTCTACAATTTTGTTATACACGTTAAAATCATTGGAGCTATAAAAACCGAGATATTTGCGAAAAACGGTTTTTTTTTAGGTTTTCGTGACCTTTTGACCTTCATAACTTTTTTTGCCGGCGCGATATCAATGTCGATTTTTCACATCTTCATAACAACGCCGTAGTAAAGGTGTGTACCAAAATTCAGCTTGATTGGAATTTTTCCGCAGATTGGGGTTTAAAATGCCTAAAATGACTGGGCTATAAATATAAATTTTGCTCAGACGTTGCAGTTTAAAAACTTGTTTAAAATCATGTTTAAATCGAAAACTTTTATGTTTCAAATCATGTTAAAATTGGAAAACTTTTTTTGTGTTTCAAATCATTATAAAATTGATAACATTATATACATTATATTGCTTCCTGAATTTTTTTATGTTTCAAATCATGTTAAAATTGGAAAACCTTTTGTGTTTCAAATCATTATAAAATTGATATCATTATATATTATACCCAACCCTAAATGATTCTGTAATTTACACACAAAATATTGTAATAAATGTATTTATTTTAATTATATTATATAACGTATTTAATAATTTTCTTTTATTTTTTACTTTCTTTTTATTATAATCTAAAATGAAATGTTAACTCAGGCAGACGGCAGAATTGCCATGTCCTTATTCTTAAGAAAACAAATGCAATTGTAATAATTTTAAACAAAAATAAAGAATTATCTATCTATCTATCTATCTAATAAATATATTTTTAATAATACAAATGTAAATAATAATATAATATATTTAATAATAAAATTATTATCATAAAAATGCATTTTTCCTAATTAGTTTTTTTTTTTTTGACTTCATGTCTATTTCGGTTCGTAGTTCTACATTCACAGCGCGTGCATCTTTGGAAGTACGAATATAACTGGTGGAATATGCGCCTCAAAAAAGTACTTCAGATGTACATCCATTGAAGTAGGTGCATCCCGAGAAGTTCTTTGGATGTGCTTTGGAAGTACTTTTATTGGCGGGGAAGTGCAGTACTTTTTGATATTTTGCTTTTTTAGAAAGGGATAGTGCCTTCATATATTCTTATATACAGTAGGTATATAACTGAATTTTTTCCCGATCGCCTATCCTTTTTCAGTGGAAAGGAAGTACTTCTTTTACGTACATATTCCACTGGTTATTTCTGTACTTCTACGTTTGCAGGGTACATACCATCATTGACGTCACAAACACACAGAGCTATAATTGGAACGAAAGAAATCTCATTGGAAAACAGGGCGTTGGCTGAATGGAATATGGAATCATTATCCAGGAAGCCAGCCACAAATTTCATTTTACAGAAGACCATTGACTAGAGCGCAAGTCAGCAGCAGAACGGTGATAAATTGAATTTTTTTTTTGTTGCTGCGACCATTTTTTTTTTTTACTTAGGAGGAAATAATACACTTGCAGGAGCAATGTGTTATTTCCTCAATATCTAACTGAATAGAAATTGAAACATAACTTAAGGTGAGTGAATCTTTTTCAATCATATATTCGAGCAAAGGAATTTCAATTCTTTTGCCCCGATATATGATTACATATAGAACCATGTGGCCCCATATTTATCGCCAATTTATTCCATGTGGCATAGGTGGATTCGTCGCCGAGATCTTGTGGACAACACCTACGAATATAGGATCATTCGATCAAAGACGCAGGAGATTTTTTTTTTTGGGACACAGACAAGCGGAAGTACTACGGTCCTATTAGTGACTATATGACCCATTTGGATCGCCGCATCCCTCACATCATGTACATACTCCGTTTCATTGAGACAAAATAAAGGCAATTGCGTTAGTTTACGCACCATTAAGGATTTCCCTTTTGTTTGGAAGTGGAGTCTCGTTAAGAGAGCAGATACAGAAGAGGGTACCTATATACGTACCCCTCACCACATATATACATATCCGCCAAACGTGCGGCCTGGTAATCATACGAGGAGGCACAAAAGGGCGTTGATTCGCAAGTCGGCTCGCCTAGGAATGCAACCTCTCCACCTTCACCAGCCGCACCACGTTTTATTTCCTTTTTTCTTATACACGCTACGTATAACACACGCGCCAGTACCGTAGGCGTACCACGAGGCGACTTTTTTTTGTACAAAGAAAGCCACCACCATCCTCAGCATACATAACTTTTGGGATATATACTCACAAGCCAATGATGATAACGCTCCATTGATCGAAGCGGACATGAACTTGTTCTTTTTTACCGCCCTCTCGGCGCAACGCAGTGACCAGATACGATTCTGTATCCTTTGGTCATTTATATTGGGATTCCAATTCATTTGCATCACACGTCGTGGGAGCACCAAGACTTTCATCGAGGGATTCCACACCAGTAACATCACTCATCGCGGGATAACATATTTCCGGACGCCTGGCGAGTGCTGCTGCACAGATGCCGGTCCTTCATCAGTTCATCAGCTGTTCATCAAGATTATTTCAACATTCATCAGATCCTGAATCTACTATGTATTATTAAAACTAGTAAACCTTTTTATCCAGGTAACAAATTATTTTTATTAAGTATAAAGTGAGAGTGAAGTTAATTAAGAAAGCGTGAAGCCCACGCGCTTGGCCGCATATTTGGCGAGCTACTTTGGCTCATGTACGCCACATTAGGCGTAAGCATACTTTTATAACGTCCACGGACGGTGGCAATTTCGTTTACATATGTGAACATAAGAGCTCAGGCTGCATATGAGGATTTATATTCATTATATTTTAGAAAAATAGTGATTAAACTTGACAGTGAGAAGTGTAAACGGTATCCACACCCTTCCTTAATCGAATTCGCGATCCATTCCGGTACGAGTAGTTATGAGATCGGTTTCCATTAAAAGTAGATTCATTGATAGAGCCCGTGCTCGTAGCTTTTCTTAAATCTCTTTTCTTTGGGATTCATACCATACATTCTGCAACCGTAACCAAATTTATTCGCGTTTGAAGAAATGCATTTAGAATATAGTATTTTGTTTTTGATTCCTTTATCTCTTCATTGACAAGATCCGTACTTTTCAGACACCAAAACTTTTATCCTCCGGTCAAAGATTTATTTTTGTATCGTGTGTTCATCCCGTATCATGTCGGTAGCGACCAACAACGCCAGCGTTGAACGCCGCGTTGATTTTTTTTTTCGAAATTAATTTCTTTATTACAATTCGTCACTCAGCGCCAGATACACAGTCGCGCTCGATGATCACTCGCGATTACGCTTTTGTTAGGTTTGCAGCTACCGTGTCAATTGTACATAAGCCCGGTCTTTTATCGTCTTGCCGCAATATTCAAGTAAAAATACTTTATTTTTGAAATCTAATTGTCTTCTGCATTATTGTGCCCAATTAAAAGAAATCGATTGTAGGTTTACATACCATAACCCGTAGATTTCTATTTCATACGGTTGATTTATCGACGTTTTTTTATCGTTTAGGGTATCAGTTGACATTACTGATCAATGCCGTTTCGTTCATAGCGTCAGTGCTATTAATTCGCATAAATTTATCTCACTTCTTAGTTTTCGTTTATGTTTATTATATGTTTATCGTAACTTCATACTTTGATGATTTTGAAATCAATATATGTATTCCATTCTCGAGTTTTGAACAATACTTATTTTAGCTTTTTGAGATTATACTAGGTTCAAGAATAAGAACCCATATCTGTAATATTGTTGAAGAAAATGTTAAAGTTTGAAAATCGACTTTTATAAAGCATCAATAAGATACAGATTCAAAACTAAACTATTCTTTTTGTTGAATTGATTTGATATCTGCGATATCATTAGTAGCCAAATTTAATTAAGAAGATTCAATAATTTTTGTAATTATAGGACTCAATATGAACAAGGTTTCTATTTACATCCTTTAAGATAGCCTTAAGTATTATTTAAGAATGTGAAGCTAAGCCTAGTACTCAGATCGCGCTAAAATTTATCTTCCATACAAATTTCCACTCAAGATAAATTTTAGCTTGGGTTTTTAGCTGAGTAGTACTCACTTCAAGCTAAATTCCAGGTGTCAGGCTAACGGCTAAGAAAAAAGTCCCCACAAAATTTAGCTTACGAAAGAATGTAAAACACATTATTTCACAAGATAAATTCTGGCAGTTGTCAGAAGGTCTTGCAAAGGTCGCACGAACTTGTTCTTGAACTTGTTCGATAATTGCTAAGTGGCTACATAATGAAGGTATATTAAATAAAATGCACTACTGGGTCGCATGAACTTGCTCTAATGTGTGACAGTGGTTTTGGGGCTTGAGATTTTGATAAAAACTAATTTTTTAAAATTCTTAAATAAATACTTCAACTAATTTGAACTAAAAAATAGGTACGCCATTTTATTTCTTGAAAAAATTGAATTTATGGGAATAAATTTATAAAAATCTGGAGCTGATTTTGAGAAAAAAGTTTTTTGTAAAAAATTTCTGAAAACATTTTTCAAAAAAAAATCCAAAACGCCAGTTCATAGGTATTCAGCAAATACATTAACATATTTATAATTAAAAAAAAAGGTTAATGAGCAGTTTAAAAAGTATTAATATTTTTTTTTTAATTTAATATTTTTAAATACAGAGAACTATTTCAAAACAAATATTGGTATGCAGTATAAATTGAGCTACTTGCACCTATATATGTGTGAAATTCCGAAAGTATTGGTTGAGCCGTTTTCGAGATAGTCGAAAGCGAAAAAAACGGTCCAATGGAAAGTACCGTTTTTGGACTTTTTTTAAATTTTGTTCAGCCATATGTTTTCTAAAAAAATAAGCTTTAGTGTAACGTCTATTAAGCAGGTACCGTTATTTTTTTAAGCCTAGTACTCAGTTCGCGCTAAACTAAATTTTATCTCTACAATATTTATCTCTACACACCTTTGCTAAAAAGGCGCACTAAATTTTGAACTTGGAGAGATTAAAGACCCTATAAGGCAAGTTATGGATTCATAAAAAATTTTTTTTTGAGATAACAATCAAATATAACATAAAGATGATAGCGAAGACGAAAAAAGATGGTCAAAAAATTCTGTCCGTCTGTCTGTCTGTCTGTATGTATAGACGCCTACAGCCCAAACGGGTGGGCCGAATTGCTTCAAACTTGGTACGTATATATATATACAGAGTTTTTAAGGCATTGTACAGAGGGGAAATGGAAATTTGTTTAGTTAAAAAAATAACGGTACCTGCTTAATAGACGTTGCGCTAAAGCTTATTTTTCTAGAAAACATATGGCTGAACAAAATTCAAAAAAAAAGTCCAAAAACGGTACTTTCAATTGGACCGTTTTTTTGCTTTCGACTATCTCGAAAACGGCTCAACCGATACTTTCGGAATTTCACACATATATAGGTGCAAGTAGCTCAATGTATACTACATACCAATATTTTTTTTTAAATAGTTCTCTGTATTTAAAAAAAATTAAATTAAAAAAAAATTAATTTTTTAAAAACTGCTTATCAAACTTTTTTTTTTAATTATAAATATGTTAATGTATTTGCTGAATACCTATGAACTGGCGTTTTGGATTTTTTTTTTTTCGAAAAATGTTTTCAGAAATTTTTTACAAAAAACTTTTTTCTCAAAATCCGCTCCAGATTTTTATAAATTTATTCTCATAAATTCAAATTTTTCCAAGAAATAAAATGGCGTACCTATTTTTCAGATCAAATCAGTTGAAGTATTTATTTAAGAATTTTAAAAAATTAGTTTTTATCAAAATCTCAAGCCCCAAAACCACTGTCACACATTAGAGCAAGTTCATGCGACCCAGTAGTGCATTTTATTTAATATACCTACATTATGTAGCCACTTAGCAATTATCGACCAAGTTCAAGAGCAAGTTCGTGCGACCTTCGCAAGACCTTCTGACAACTGTCAGAATTTATCTTGTGAAATAATGTGTTTTACATTCTTTCGCAAGCTAAATTTTGTGGAGACTTTTTTCTTAGCCGTTAGCCTGACACCTGGAATTTAGCTTGAAGTGAGTACTACTCAGCTAAAAACCCAAGCTAAAATTTATCTTGGGTGGAAATTTGTATGGAAGATAAATTTTAGCGCGATCTGAGTACTAGGCTTTTGCTAAAAAAATTTCCATTTCCACTCTGTACAATGCCTTAAAAACTATCCCAAGTTTGAAGCAATTCGGCCCACCCGTTTGGGCTGTAGGTGTCTATACATACAGACAGACAGACGGACGGACAGAATTTTTTGACCATTTTTTTCGTCTTCGCTATCATCGTAATGTTATGTTTGATTGTTATCTCAAAAAAAAATTTTTTTTTTATGAATCTATAACTTGCCTTTTTAGCAAAGGTGTGTAGAGATAAATATTGTAGAGATAAAATTTAGTTTAGCGCGAACTGAGTACTAGGCTTAATAAAACAAATTATCCGTTTTATAACGTTTTTACAAAAAAATTTCCAGTTTTATTATTCTATTAGAGGAACTTTATAGATTTTCTTGAATAGATGCTGATATATTTTTGAACATGGAGTAAGTTTTTCTGAGGAAGGGTGGTACCCTTCTCACTTCCTTGAATAAGGACATGTAGTGTGTGTGGTTTTTCTTTTTTTTTTTGTAGGTTGGAGTTTGAGTGATTAGTATCTCGGATAGATACTAAGTCATGGTTGAGATGATGGAGTAAGCAAGCGAGATTTCTACTTGCTTTTCATATAAAGGGGTTGCATAATAATGTTATTGAGTCGTAGGGACTCATAGGTCCGCGGACAACCACGGTCGGTGTTGAGAGAGTTGGTTTTCGACATCGGATTGGGTGGGTTGAGAGGCCAGGGGGATCAGATAACAGCATAGATCCTCCCTCCCTACAAGGTTAGTCACCTCAACATCCGTGTTCAGCACATCATCGCGGCAGCTGATCACGTGGATGGTAGTAGTTAGCCGTAGCAGCCACGACAATATATGGCATGCTTGAGATATAATACTTACGTGTAGGGTTCATATATGCTAGGACAATAGATCAGACAGGGTTTCTCACTTTCAGACTAGGTTTGCTCCCAATGTGGTAGGAGGTGCAATCATGATTCGTCTTTTCTCTTCGATCAATTCACTACAATCTTATCTTCAAAAGTTATGAGGGCCATCAAGCATTTCAAAATCCATATTCGAACTTGAACATCTTAAGTTCAACGGTCGGCAGGGAAAAATAAGAGGTAACACCGGTCATGTAGACCCCGAAGCAAGTGCCCATGGCCTGACTGAGCTAGTCGTGGCTATGGTACTGCCGGCCACCGTGACGGTCGATCTCGACCACGACCTTACGTTGTCGCATGCCGTCCTCACCGTCTACGCTTAACGGGTAGCCGACGAGGAAGGGGGCGTTGCCGGCATAAGGTTGCTTCCATCCCGATTCACGCCAAATCAGATGACGATATCAAGACGCATAGATGCAGACTGGAGCGAAACCTCCGGGAAATTGATGCCATGATATTTAAGATAGCATCCCAAGTTTAGATTCGTCATTGGGGATATAAGTAGGGTCCTTGGTTTTACAGGTGTAGGCTACAGAGTGAACCAGCTGCCAGCGGGACATCTAGTACTCGCAGCGGATAGGCGGGAATATGTCATCAGATACCCTCTAGGCTGTTCTACGGTGTTTTGTAGTCAGAACCTATGGTAGGCTGATATATAGTTCTCGTTTCTGTGATGGGGATGGATGGGAATTTTAGGAAATGGAAGAGGAGTAGGGAGAGCAGGTAGCCATAATCATGAGGTGTAAGTATGCCGTGAGTACATGGGCATTAGATACATCCATACACAGGCGATGGAAAATAGAGTTGCTGTTCCTTGGTATAAGAGCCAAGGTATACTAGGTGCCTGTCTTTTCCTGCTTCCTCTTGGGCTTGGGTTGTTGATAGGCATCGAGTTTGGATCTTAGGTATCCATAGGATATTTAGGTGAAGATGTTTGGTGGCTGTTGGCAATTAAAATTCCGTTTGTTTTCCTCTGCAATTCTCATTAAATAATTTTACGTCACAGATGGCGCCCAACGTGGGGCCCGAATTAGCTTGAGAAGATCAGATTGGAATTGAATAGTCAGGTCGATTCAGAGTAGCATAGTTGGAAGTTAGAAATTTTTCAGATTTCTAAGATTTTTTTTTGATTTTCCTTTTTATTGGAGTATAGTTTGTATGTTGTTCAGGTTTCTTGGATAGAGGAATAACATCGAGAGTAGCGGAGCAGGCACTATTTTGTCCAGTGATTTGGTGAAGTTTTTCCTGAGTCAGCTGTTGCATTAGGTCTACCCGTTTCTTCTCTACCTTTGATCACTTAGGTATGTCTTCGATCTCTGTCCGCATTGAGCAGCCGTTTGCTTGATCGTCAGTAGCTGAGGTGTTGACAAAGTCCAGTTAGTGAAGTCTGAGAACCGGAAGTGCGAGAGCAGTTTGAGCAGGTCTTCTGACCGGTGGTTGGAGCTTTTTGCCCGACTCACGTCAGCTGCAGAAGCTTGTCATTCACTCGAACACGACCCATTTGTTTCAACTACAATTCGATTTACTTCTTTTAGCTTTTGTTCTAGCCATATAATTGTTTTAGAAATATTCAGTCAGTTGAAATTTTCATTAGGAAGTTAGGACATGCAACGGGACTTGAAGCGCTAACCGGTAATTGGAGTCATTAAACCCGATGTACGTCTGCAGTGGCGTAAAGTCTCTGGCGCACATCTGATCAACCCTTTTGATTGTAGGAATTGTCTTTTCTTTTACATCTAGAACGCCGTAAAGTATCAAGACCGCACACACTAAGTTTTTTTTTTTGTTGTTTACTTAACCTTTTTTTGAGTCGGTTGTATATATAGTACAACCGCGACTACACACACACAATGTTCCAAGGAAAGGAGGGTCACCACCTCCCGAATCCTTTATGATACACATTTATTTATATTTGTATTTATAGTTTGTATTAAATTTTTTTTTGAGACACATTACAGTTCAGTGTTAGAATGAATTCTTTTTAGATAGTTGAAAAAAAATACTATTGTTCCCAAGGTATCTAGTATTTCTTTTTGAGGTTCCGTCAATTGAGTTGAAACGTAACTTCTCGATTGATGTGTAGTTTTGGGATAGAGCCCCCCATTTGTAGTTTACAGTTTTGAGAATTTTTGGGATAGTGCCCACATTTAGATATTTTGAGATCATATGAGTACAGTTAAGTATTGATTTTTTTGAGTTTCCGTCAATCAAGTTGGGACGTAACTTCTTGATTGTCGTGTAAGTTTGGGATAGTGCCCGCAATTTAGCCTTTTTGGGATAGAGCCCGCATACAGTTAAGAACTTTAGATCTTACAGTATAAAGTTAGTTTTTGAATACAATTTAAGTATTGATTTCCGAAATCGATTTTTTTTGATATAAGAAAACATATATTATATTTCCTTTTAAGATTATATTTAAGTATCTAGTTGAATATAGGGTTTCTAAAGACATCTTGAAGTATTGTTTTTGATAGACGAATAGACTATATATACACTTACCTTTATTATTAAGCCCTTTTAGATTAACAAATTTTTTTTTATTTTTTTTTTTGAATTATTTGATTGATTAAATATCCGTTGGAGGTTTCTTGCTCACGGAATATTTTGAATTTTCCCTTCTTGAATTTATCAAATCAACGTTACTTACCCCAAGTAGTATCCGTCCGAGGATTTCTCACGGACTACTTAAATTCCTTTTATCCACCGGATTTTCAATTTACACTGATTCGTACTGACGAATACCCGTAAGAGGAATTACTCACGGGATATTTGGCAATTTTCATACTTTGACTTACTTTTTTTAATTGTAATATTTCCTGAGTAGGAACCGTTCGAGGAATTTCTCACGGCCTACCATATCTTTTTTTTTGATTTACACACCCGACGTTATCCGTCCGTTTACTTTCACGGTTGAATGACCGACCGAAGTCGTAGAAGAGCTATTAGAAGTACTTACCTTACTGAGTATAAAGACTACGTAGGCATGGCCCCTACAGCTCCAAAACAAAAACCCAGCCGTGGCCAAAACGATATAGTGGAAAATCTCACTGAGGACGAAGGCAGTTAAGCCGAAAGCCTACCTAGAGATAATGTCGGTAACAGAAGTGTCATAGTAGATGACGACGAAGTAGCGAGAGCCGAAGAACAACTTCGAAAAGACGCTGCTGACCATTCAGCTTATATACAGCAAGTAGTTTCCGCTACCATTGATCTGCATAGAGTAAATGATAGACAATTTATGGCAGAAGAGCTAGAGAAGAGTCATGCACGCTTGCTTGATCAGGTCGCTCAGCTACTGCAAAAACGAACGGTCAAATCTACCCAGCCAGTCGCTCCCCCTACAAGACCACTTGCCCTTCCTGATGCTATTTCAACGCAAAAAGCCCCACGGCAAGTCAATTTAGCCGATCCAGACACTACACGTGTCGTAAATTACAATGTCCCTTCTGGACCTACCACTTCCAGAAATTTTCAGTCCACATACAACGAAGATGAGGCTAACAGAATCACACCTCATTATGAGCCAACTAGAGTGCCACCTTTACCAGCTGTTAAGGACTATTCACATGAGAGCGACCAACGACCAACGAATGAACGAACATTCGTCCATTTTGACGTTTCATTCACATGAAGTTTGTTTTATTCGTTGCGAACAACGAACGCCATGCCCGTATATCACAACTGAACAGTGAGATTTTGAGGTTAGTCGCGCACGAATAATTTATTCGTTGCGATGTGGATGGTATGTGGAACGCGAATAGAGTTTGACAGTTCGTAGCAATCACTTTGTAGCTCGCGGCGAACAATTTATTTTATTCAATTTGACTTATTTAAACAATTGAAATCGCATATTTTAATAAACTAACTTATTTTAAAATTCAATCTCTATCGAGCGGTCACGGTTTAGCCAAGAAATTAGCTTTATAAATGCTTAAAATCTGATTTGTTCGTCAATTCGTCCATTCGTTGGTCGCTCTCATGTGAATAGTCCTTTAGTCCAGCTCAAATGCCTCTAGGGTCCAACTTAGACGAGTTCATGACTCGTCTAAATGCATTAAATTTCGACGATGAGTCCACTGCGTCACCACATAGGCCACCACCATCGAATGCAAATTCGACAAGCCGAACTCACCAATTCCACACGTGGGGATTGAAATTTGACGGTAGGAACATGTCGGTCGACGACTTCCTGTTCCGTCTCGACTGCATCCGATACAGTTATGGTGTGCCGTGGCATGATATTGCTACAAACTTCTATCATTTCGTATCAGGTTCAGTAGAATCTTGGTATTGGGTGTATTTGAAAGGCAATAAGCACACGACGTGGGACGAATTGAAAACTGCTTTGGTAGAACAGTACCGCAGTTTGGAAAGCGATACCGAGCTCTTCCGAAAACTCTCTGATCGCAAAATGTTGAACGGCGAACCTTTCAATGATTTTTATGATGCCATTCTGCACTTGAACTCAAGGATGCGAGTTCCTAGACCCGAAAAGGAGCTCATTGAAATCATCAAAACAAATGTCCGTAGGCGTATGAGTGAACTCCTCATTACCTACAGTCCGTCCAGCTTAAGGCAGTTGGCCTACTACTGTCGAGCTATAGAGAAGGCTCAGTCTCAATACGAGAACACCCGTCCGAATTTTGTGCCAAACACACAACGTCCACCTGCAAGGCGATTCGTCAACGAAATCATGGGAGAGCCTTGTCAGGATCTAACTGTAGCATTACCCACTACCAGCGTAGAAGCAATCCAGAGAGATCGAAAACTCCAAAAATTCTGGAATTGTCAAGTTCTTGGTCACAGCTTTCGCGATTGCGCCAAACCCATCGATAAAGTTTTTTGTTTTCGATGCGGTTTACCAGATGCATATAGTCCGTCCTGTCCAAAATGTCTAGCAGGAAACGAGAGGAGGAACAACCCAGTAACCGGGGGGGTTCGCTCCGATTAGATAAACCCGGAGTTCAAGTGTCCGAGCCAGAGCCTCTTGAACTTCCTAAAATTAAGATTTTACAACCGATTAAGATACCTAATGAATTACCGAACAATATTACAGATGATTGTAGATAAATCCCTATTTTGAATACGGAATCCAAACCAGAAACAAATTTGAATGAAAACATTACAGAACCATTATATCGTAAGCCTTTTCATGAAAGGTTACGTAATTACAATGAAGTAAGAAGGAGAATAGTCACCTTCCTTGATTTATCCAAACGGATACGACGAGTAAGGGAGCGCTTCCATCGGAAGCGGGCTACTTACCGTAACATTGCGTCAGCTACAATAGGTCGAGAATCAAATGACCCACGTCCTTATGTGACGGTTGGTTTATTTGGTGACAACTTTCTAGGTCTTCTCGATTCAGGGGCCAGTATCAGTTGCTCAGGCACCAATATATTGCCCTATCTGAAAGACAAAAATGTTCTGGTAAGGAAGGTAGAGACTACCGTGTCCACGGCCGATGGACAAAAGCAATCCATAGTAGGAGTGATCACTACACCGATCCTATACAAAAATGTGACTAAAGATATAGACTTGTATATTGTGCCATCTTTAAGCCAACGTCTGTATTTAGGCGTAGACTTTTGGCAAAAATTCCAAATCGCACCGAATGTAATTGCGGGTCTTTCAGGAATAGCGACCGGTGGGCCAGATGAGAGACCCACCAACCAAATAAAGATGAATGATGAAGAGTCTAAACGACTAGAAGCAGTTGTTCGTGGATTTCCTTCTTTCGCAGTCAACGGACTCGGGAAGACAAATCTAGTGCAACATTACATAGATACAGGCGATGCCGTACCTATAAAGCAAAGGTACTATCCCGTATCTCCGGCGATACAAACTCATGTATGCGGAGTTGGATCGCATGCTTTCGTTAGGAGTCATCGAGGAAAGTTCCAGCGCATGGAGTTCCCCAGTGGTGCTTGTTCGCAAACCTGGTAAGAACCGATTGTGTCTGGACTTTCGGAAGGTGAACTCAGTGACAAAGAAAGATGCTTGTCCTATTGCGCATATTGAGGGCTGCTGGCACGTCTGACAGAGACACGTTATATTTCTAGCGTAGATCTGAAGGATGCGTTTTGGCAGATACCGCTGGAGCAAAGTTCGGTCTATGTAAAGCGGCACAAAGTTTGAGCTACCTGATGAGTCGCTTAATTCCATCAGGATTACGAGATCAAGTATTTGTGTACTTGGACGATCTGTTGGTTGTGTCGAGGGATTTCGACGAACACCTAGAGACTCTGGAGATAGTCGGAAAGTGTTTGACGAATGCAGGACTGACGATAAACGTCGAGAAGTCGAAGTTCTGTTTTGATGAGCTTCATTATCTTGGTTATAAAGTCGGTCAGGGTTGTCTGAAAGCTGATCCTGACAAGGTTACAGCAATCACTAACTTCCCGTTACCAACCACAACTCGCCAAGTTCGCCGATTTCTCGGTATGGCAGGTTGGTATCGGTGATTTGTTAAGGATTTCGGCACCCTAGCCGCACCCTTGACCGAGACACTGAAAAAAGGAAAACTCTTCAAGCTAGGTCCAGAAGCTATTGAAGCATTCCTGCAAATCAAACAAGCTTTGACTTCAGCGCCTGTATTGGTCAATGCAGACTTCTCCAAAGAATTCATCATTCTCTGCGACGCATCCGCGACTTGCATCGGATGTGTACTCTGTCAGCGGGACGAATCCGGAGCGGAGCAGCCTATATACTACTTCTCCTGGAAACTGAATGCTGCACAGAGAAACTATTCGGTGACAGAGCGCGAGTGCTTAGCAGCTTTTGAAGGTATCCAAAAGTTCAGATCATACGTTGAGGGATACCATTTTCTTGTGATTACAGATCATTCCATCCTGAAATGGCTGATGACTATGAAGGATCCAACCGGAAGATTAGCGAGGTAGAGTATGCGTCTCCAAGGTTTCGATTTTTGTGGTAGAGCATAGGAAGGGAACATTAAATGTCGTGCCAGACGCTCTATACAGGGCTTATAAAGACGATGAGTTGACAGTGTCAGCTTTCCTTTCAGGTCAACCACAGATCGGTGCCTCGGAGGTGCTCCACATCGATCTTGAGGATCCGTCCTTTAAGTCTGAAGGTTATCTTGATATCATCAGTAATATCAAGAAGGAACAGGATAGACTACCTGATCTCAAGTGTCGGAAGAATATGTTTACAAACGCACTAAACATGCGGTTGGTAATCCCTTGGTGGATGATCTAACTTGGAAGTTGTGGGTCCCATCAGAGATGACTGAATCTCTGATCTCTTTGGCTCACAATCCGCCGCGTGCTTCGCATGGTGGAGTGGTAAAGACTATTTATCGGTTGAGAGATAGATTTTACTGGCCCGGTATGTACACGCAGGTCAAACTTTACGTAGACCAGTGTGAAACATGTAAGACCAGTAAGGCAGCCAACATGACATTACGTGCAGAGATGGGAGACAGTTTTGAAGTGGATAGACCGTTTCAACATCTGGATGTCGACTTTCTCGGACCGTATCCCAGGTCAAAATCGGGTAATGTTTACATCGCAATCGTGTTGGATCAACTAACGAAGTTCGTCTTTATCAAACCACTACGCAAGGCAACAGCCGCAAGCGTGGTCAGATTCCCGAAGGACGATGTATTTTTGGTATATGGAGTGCCGGAGAGTCTTCTCTCGGACAACGGCACGCAATTTGTTGGTAAGGAGTTTCAAAAGTTTTTGGATGTTTTCGGGGTCAAACACTACCCAACGGCAGTGTATGCGCCCCAGTCAAACGCAAGTGAACGCGTGAACCGTTCAATCCTTGCGGCCATTAGGTCGTATGTCAATCCTCGACAAACGGATTGGGATGGCCATCTGTCTTCGATCAGTAGTGCGCTGCGCACGACGGTGCACTCAACTCTTTCCATGTCCCCGTACGAAGCCTTGTTTGGTCAGCGTATGATAGAGCATGGGGCAGACTATCGTCTTTTGAGAGAGTTGGGTCGACTGAACTGTTCGGAGATAGATTGGCTACCCAAGGTCGCTAGAATGAACATCATACATTTATATTTAAAGCAAGCGTTAATCAAAACTCACGAAGCCTACGAGAAGAATTACAATCTTCGCAGTAGGAAAGTGATGTTCAAGATAGGCGATGAGATCTACAAGAGAAATAAAATTCTGAGTGATGCAACTAAGCACTTGAGTGCAAAGCTGTGCCCCAAGTTTATCAAAGTTCGCGTGAACAAAATAATCGGTAACAACCTATATGAAGTTGAAGATAGGCGAGGCCATAACCGCCATATACTTAGCAGCACTATATCACCGATTTTAAATTTTTTTTGTTCTATAATTTGGGAATGATTTAGGAAAATTTAGGAAACCATTTTTAGAATTTAGGAACAATTAGTTTAAAAGTTATTAACAATTTAAATTTGGCGTATAGTTAGCAGCACATAGTCACAAAAGTGGCTTTTTATGGTATCAATCGATTGGGGGCAACTCCAGTAAATTTAGGAAGAAGTTTTAGAATTTAGGAACAAGTAGTTTAGCTAATAATTAACAAAATGTAAATAAATTCAATGCTTCTATAAACAATTAAAACGTATCGGTACGAAACGTAACGTCGACAAACTGTTATAAAGAAGGTACCACTGTCGCATGTAAACGCAGTTTGCAGTTGACATTTTGGCAGCCAGTGGAGTTTGACGTTTATCATTTAGTTTGTGAATACCATAAATGTAAACAAAAGATTTATCTAAGAAAAAGAAAATAAATAAAAAGATTTATAAAATATGAACAAATCGTGTGCAATAATTTTAATCTGAATATATTGTTTAATCATCTTTTTTACAAGAAATAATTAATTTAACGTACATTTGAGCCGAAACGCTGGTCGTGGTGTAAATGTTCATTCTTTGTGTCTATTTTCCAAGTGTTTTGTAGTTTTTGGTTTAACATTGTTTGGTTAAACTCCTTTTATTTATTAATAATATACATTTCCAAAGATTGTGGATGTACTTACATTTTGTTTAGTTAAATTTCATGTTAGCTGTGGATTGTTGCTTGCACCTAAGTAACTCTAGAAAGGAATAAAAGACTGTTTCTACTTCAAAATGTTTGTTTTTATTTTGGTGTGGTTTTAATTTATAATTTTTTTGTTCTTGTGTTTTTTTTATCATTTCCCTATTGAATTTTATTATTCTAAAATACATTCGTGATCGGAAAAACAAGTGTTTTACAAAAGGTGGGCATCATCAGATCGACAGAAAGTCTGATGGGGGTGGTTTTTAAACTTTTTTTACAGCAAAAGTCTGTCAAAGAAGATGGAACGGGCGGCGGAGGTTCGGTTTGGCATTTCATTGCACGTTAAAATGATTAAAGGTTCTAATTCCTTTGTACATGCTACTATAAGCTGTGTAGCTGTTGTATAAACTTTCCTCTCTTTAAATTGTACTACACTACAGAGTACACACATGTCAAGAGAAGGGAGCATTCCCACCATATGTGCGTGTATGTCTAGAATGATGGCTTTAAAGCGAAGAGACCCTTCCATCTTCCATATAAATGATAGATACGGAAGTATAGATAACGCTTTAGAATTTTCTTTTCAACAGGATTCCATTCGTTTGGCAATTCAAATAATAGCAGAAGGAATGGATTTCTTTTTCTGTTATTGAAATGGGAAGATGTTAAAGCTTCTATTAGAATTTGATTTAGAAATTGAGAAATAAGGGTGTGGCTCTCTGGCTATAAGAGATTGAATCAGGGGTTGATGGATCAGTTTGACGTGGTTTTTTTTAGTCTTTGTTTTTTCTTGTAAAATTTTAGAATTATAAAGGTAGGTAGGTATCTATAGTAAAATTAAGTGACGGAATTAGGTAAGGAAATGAAATATGTTTTTGCTTTAGGACAACACAAACTTGATTTTTATCAGTGTTTTGTCAAAAGTGTCACTTAATTAAAATTATACCTACTGTCTTTAACCGTCCACTGGTGAGCATAATGCTTATAATCTGCAAGAAAAGCGCAGCACAGATCAATGGGGAATTCTCAACCGTGTGGAATTGAATGCAAAAGAAACACAATGCTGAACCTACCCCCATGCCACCATCCATGAGTGACATTTGCATCAAGGAAACCGAACAGTTTTCCGTTCTACGAGTTGCATGATGTATAGAACTAAATTATATTTTTGAGTTTCCCAGGTCAATGCAGGAAATATTGTCCTTCATCTGATGTGGCTACGATCTTCTAGGCATACAACCGCTTAATTTCGCTTATAAATTTCGGTTTATAGGCAAGTGCTATACTTTTCCCCATTTGCGTCTCCTGGACAGAATTCAAAAGAGTGCCTTAAGATTTACAGTTAAAAAAATCATTACGCCGGACACATTTCGGTGACTTGAGCACGTCCTTATGTTTATTGTCTTAAATTGAATAAGCAATGGTTCAGCATGTTAGCGAGACACATTCCTTCACTTAAATGGTCATCAATGTACCCTTGGACCCTAATTTCAAACATACTGCTAAGTGCAGAGACTAATTTTTGAGCCGCACTACAAGAATGGAGAATGTTTTACCTGGCTCTATTTTTTCTTCCCATTGCGATTTTCAGATATTCAAAGACAATGTGTATCGGTATCTCCTCTTACCTACTATCCAATTTAACTAAACGCTAAAAGTTAAAAAAAGAAAAACTATTAAATAAATTTGATTGCTGGATTTAATTGTTACTTTACGAGGATTCGGATGAAATTTATTTACAATTTTTACAGATTCCTTAAATAATTTCAATTGTTTTTCAACTTCATCAAATGAGCTTCCGTCAACAATAAACACATCCACGAAATCATCCGTGAGTAGTTGGCTAAGTTTGCTAAGTTCCTCTAGAAACTTTTTGTTTGTTAATTCCTCTAGGCTCTAGGGTCACAAGCACAATGTTAATAATGGTTCCTATGGGTAGAAAATAAGACGTGTGTTTTATATGAAAAAAATTGTTTAATTATCCATAAAAATAAGCACTGTTTATTTACCTATCTGCCGATATTATGTAATTTTTATTGGTTATCATGTTATCAATTTTGAACTGGCTGTGGCTGTGCAAAAATAAAAATATGCCTAGATACTTGATTCTAAAATCCACGCGCACGAAGTATCGGGCAAAAGCTAGTGATTAAATAAAATTAAATTACAGCTTGTTTTTTTTTTTGAAACATATAAAATTAGTCATTGGGTTAGACACTAATTTTTATTATACACGAATTGAATTGCACTTATTATAAAAGAATTATTAAAAATTTTTTATATTTTATAAATATTTATTAATAAAGTCGAAAAAAAAATAAGACAAGCCGCCATTTTGACAACTAGGACATCTTTATACTGTTATACTGTACTGTCTATTCACACGAATGAAAACCACAAAAGTGATACAAGTGATAGTTGCCTTTTTCGACACAGCGGCTCTCGGCTACACCATTCTGTTTAATTTTGATATTCAATATTATAACAAGTTTTTAATAAGAAAATAACAACGTTTTTCTAAAATTCAAGAGTAGTTTTCCTATTTTATTTGATGATTAAAGAACAAAAAAAAGGGGGATTAAGACAAGTATAGTTCAATTTTTATAAACAAACCAACTTGACAAAACTTTCAAACTTTACAGTCAGTTTTTTTAAATTGTAAATATCTAATGAAAACTTGTTTGCAAAACTCTAAAAGAAGTTTCCTTAATTTACTTAATGGATAACTAAGTTTAAGAAATCATTTTTAGGATTTAGGTAAGCATAGTTCAAAAGTTATAAACAAATTAATTGGACAAAAATTTGCAGCTTATTGGTTTTTATATTTAAATTTTTTATATCAATTCAAAAAAGGTTTCAGTAACTCTGAAAGTGTTTTCCAAAATTCAGAAGTTAAATCAGTTAATACAAAAACCTGCTTTAAGAATTAATATAACCAAATGTCATTTGTTTTTACAGTTTTGTAATAGGTTTAGGTGTGTTTGGTTATATGATTTCAAAAACATTTCTTCGCTGAGTACATTGGACTGGCATGCTGGCGGTTGCTCGGCTTGAACTCGCCGGAAGTGGGTGGGATCTTGTCCAATCTACCCAATCTCACCTATCACATTTACATATATAATCATGCCAAAAAAAAAGAACCTTGACGAAATTTACGCGAAACAATTCAAAAGAAATATATTCGGACGGACGTTACCATTTAGAGGGCGCTGTGATATTCTCAGCGCTGACCTGTACCCACCCTACCATGGAAGTCGAAGGTCATATTTTGACTTCCCCAATATTAAGCTCACCTTTATTTCTCCAGCTCAGTTCATCGTCACCAAATACTTAGTCGCCATTCCACATCCCCTGAAATTCAAAAAAAAACTTACAAATCCATCAAGCTCTTAGCTTGAAATGAAAATTCCAAAAACGTCATCTTGGCGTAATTTACAATTAATTTTATTCAAACCATAAATAAATTTTGAATCTGTTCTTTAAACATCTGAAGGTATTTACAAACAATAGTGAAAGATGTTACACAAAAAATGAAACCAATTTAAAGATATACGTGAGGTGGTTACACGAAAAAAAAATAATAAACAACAAAAAAATAAGCAAGTTAGTGAAACAAGTAAGTATGCTTTCACAAAAAAAAATAAATATAATTGTGTATAGATATATATTTAAAAAAAGTTAAAATCTATTTATACAAAAAAAAAAAAAGGAATAGGATCTCGATATACGGGTCATATCCGGTTTCCTTTATATCTTTAATTCATAGACCCTTCTTGGGTCATTCAATCAAAAAAAAAAGAAAAACTTTTAAATCGACGACGAAGAAGAACCTACCTACCTATACTGAGCTCAATTCAGGTATTTTAATAGGGTCTTCGCTCCCACGAAAAATTTGTCGCGGCACAAAAAAAAATAAAGGGAACTAAATATGGACGATCCACAGAGAAATCTTGTTTCTTTTTTTACAAAAGTTAATGTCTTTTGTAGCAAAAAAAAAAAAAGAAGAAATTCCACAAAAAAAAAAAAGGAAATTGAACAAAAAAAAATTTAAATATTACAAAAAAAAACTATTACGCCAAAAATTTTCCAATGAACATTAAATTGAATAAATATATGTATATATATATATATATTGGGATGTTATCCTGGGATCGGGATTTGGTATCCCTGAAGTTAGTCTTCCTCGTGGCCTTTCAATTTACTTGCATATAACTATATATTCTTCATTAACGTAGAAACCCGTATATATGTATATATGTACATATATATATGTCTATATATGGGCGTGTCACGCCCTCTGGAATTTTCTTTATCCCACTTTCATCAATTTAAAACTTAATATTAAAAAAAATTTGCTTTGCAAATAAAACTTAAGTCTTTTCTTATGTCAGATAAGACACATGTAAGATGAAAGTGGGTTGAATTTACAAGCGAGGTCGGAGAAAGAACGGGTGGCGAAATCCTTAAGTATGCCTGTGAACACCGTTTTCAAAAGAAAATTTCTCATTTATTTTTCTACACTTAACAAAAAAAAAACTAAAAAATACAAAAAAAATCAAGAACTCACCAAAAAAAAATTCGTCACAATTTTAACAAGGCATCTTATGCAGAAAACGGCCACTTTTTTTGAGGGAATTCCGGGTACTTCCTTTAACTTTACAATATATTGTTTTAGTAAATGAGACACACTACCACTTGAATTATCAGACTGTACCTTAATTTTGTGATGTCACTAATTAATTTTAATAAAAACGAGGACTAACCATCCTCCACTTTTGACCATTTAGGAAACTTTGATTTCCCTATTTAGTCAAAAGCACTCCAAAACCTATCAAAAACACTCCCACTCAAATCATCAGATTTGAATTACCAATCAAATATTGCAACGTCCGTTTTGCGGATTAGCAAGATTTGGCATCCTTCTCGAGGTGAGATAAGTGGGCACTCAGATTCCTTCTGCCGCACTTATCGACCTCTAACGTACCAACAAGAAGGTGCTAATTTCGGCGGCCATCATTTTTTTTCTAAACAATTTTCGCACCCAGGGTGCGAAACGTCAAACCAAGAAAAAATCAAAACAAAGCAAAAAAAAAACTCATGGCGAACCCAACAACTCAAAAGGACAGGTAAGAATGTAATTGAAATAAAATTAGTTTCTCAATTATTTATTTCTACTTATTTAGGATTAAACATATTCCACCTGCAACCACAAATCATCATGTTATGGTAAGTAAATGAAATTGTTTTTCAATTAATTATTCTAAATCTATCATCCATTCATCACAGGCAAGAAAAAAAAAACATCATCATCTTCACCAACATAACAATCATCATCAACATAACCATAACTAACATTATTCACAATATTTTCTTTTGTTGAAAGAAAATTTCCAGAATAATATCGACGAAACGAGTGTGTATTATCGCAATATACAAAAAAGGATTCCTCGCTTTCTCTATACAACATCACCGCTCACCCGCCTGGCCTGCTCAAAACTGAGAAGCCTCTAGACGAGGAGGAAGAAAAAAAAAAAAACTTCCAGACTTGAGGTGTTGTAGCAGAATGCGTTTGTGCCCGTTCATTTCTTGATCCCGATACTTGTTTTGTCATCCTTGATTGATCGCAGATCGCAGCACATGAAAGGATTGCAACCCCTGAAAAAGGAAGAGGTGCTTTGAGCAGCGTTTGAAAGCAACAACAAGACACACAAAACAACAGTTGTCATCAATTGGAAAGACGCTGCTTCCAACATTCACTTCGTGTCGAGTGTCATCCTATAAGAAAAAGGGAAACCTGTTCTGGATACCAGGCTCTGTGGAACAAACATGAATTCTTGATTTCAATCCACGACGACGGCGAGGGGTGGATAACATCATCAAAACAATGTGAGTCTGCGTTCGAGCTTCGAGGAAGGAGCAGCAGCTAGAATCTGGAGATCAAAGCCAAACTCAAGTGCAACAAGCTGGCATTTATGGTATAACTCTTTAGAACTGTAAGCAAAAACATTGATACCCTTAAGAATAAACTCTTGTTTTTTTTTTGATTAAAAATTCATTATTTAATCACAGCAACAAAAACGAAGAAATTACAGCCAACTTATATTTAAAACAAACAAAAAAATCAACACCACTAACACAAAGGAGTTACGTGTTGGTAACAAATACAGACTCGGCCGCACAATCGGTTCTGGTTCATTTGGCGACATCTACCTGGGCACAACAATCAATGCTGGCGAAGAAGTCGCCCTCAAATTATAATGCATCTGAACTGGTATGAATTAGAAAACACGGAATCATTCGGAGAAGCAGCAACCGCCACGTTCGTCTATATCGAATCCGAATTTGAATTTGATTTATAGCAACAGGTATGGGAAAGTGAATTCCACATATAATTTTCTAATAAAGCATATTTTGTTCACAGTACGCCATTACAAAACACTGGACTTGGAATGGATATCATCAGTGCCAAGGACAGTGAGAAGGCGATACACCCTCTAGCACCTAATCAGGCATTTACCTAGAATAAACAACTTTAGCAAATACCTGTTGTCTATCTCCCGGGGTGAGTTTTTCGTTTATACCTGATCTGATGTATCTAATAAATAATATACCTATTAATAAATTACTAATACGAGAAATGTAATATTCTAAATGCTACAAAGTGGGTGTTTTAAATTATATCTAGAACACTATTTTTTTTTGTACACGTCACGTAGTATTTGCCTTCGGGTTATACAGTATTTATATTGGTATATATATATATGTGTACCTTTGTGTAGATACTTGTATCTGAATTATTTTCTGTTTTGCTATATATATATATTTGAGATTGGGAGAAATTCGGTGTGGGTTAAGGATACTTGATACGCATTCGCGGAAGTGTATAAATTATACCTATGTATGTATATGCACGATACTTTGTTTTGAATCGAGCAACCGTTGTTTAGTTAGGGTGGTTTATATAATTAATTATGCACCAACGTGGTGAAGAAACCCACTTATAAGCCGGGCAATTAGTTTTTTGAAAATATGAATTAAGTTCAAAGTGAATATTTGTACTTAAGTGTCACGGTAAACTCTCAGGTTTGAGTGTTGTATTATTGCATTACTTGCACTATATTTGGCCTGAGGGTTTATCACAGATATACTAAAAAAATTTACTAACTTTGACTAATCAGTTAGTAATAACAAAAAAAATAGCATAGAATAAACGATGTATGAATAAAGGAACTCTGAACAAATAAATAAATAAATAAATAAAGCATATACCTATTTGGGTATATCAACAAAAACTACGAGTAAAAGATTATATATTAATCTAATAATTACAGATAGTTAAATAAATTAATATAATAAATAGCAAAATAAATAAATAAATAATAAATAGATGAAAATAAATAACAAATAAATAATAAATAACAATTTAATAAATAGATACATATAAAGGTTAATAACATAAAGAGAGACAAAATCTTTCCTACAAACAAAACAATTCTTTTCAGATGTACCAATGAAAAGTCTGTCTGTTCATAGGAAGGAGAATTTCTCTAAAACAATTAAGTTCTTCAAGGGAGGTAACAATTTCTAATTTGCTCATATAATGTTTTTTTTTTTTTTTATTAATAACTTATGATAGAAAATTATGTTTTTCAATAATGAATCAGTCTTTATATTTATAACAAAAATACACTACATTATGATAACAAAAATAAATAGATAACAAATAAATAAATAAATAACAGTTAAATAAATAATAAATAAATAAATAGATAATAAATAAATAAATAATGTTTAAATAAATAATTAATAAATAAATAATGTTTAAATAAATAATAAATAAATAAATAATGTTTAAATAAATAATAAATAAATAAATAAATAATAAATAAATAAATAATTAACGAACAAGTAAATATACAAAAAAAAAACATAACTATAAATAAAATTAACTTCTGCAAAAAATAACATTTTTAGAATGCATGCATGATTATTATAATAGTCAATATAAATAATTATAAATAATTTGTAGAGATTAATATACTTGTTCATATGAGCCGAAGTCTCATTGTTTTAAATCTTTCGCGTGGTAGACACCTATAGATTTACCTGATAAGTTTTCTAATTCGTATGAGTTTTTACCAACTGCTTTAACGATTCGATGGCTGGGTGCTGTATGAATAGGGTAGACCCTGATTGGTATCAACTTGGCGATGCCCAGCGTTGCAACTGTCTCATACGCATCAATTGTGCTTATTTTACCTCCAAGTGGTAGCCATCGGGTACTGGTCTTGTCCACCCGGACTTGACTTGCTGAACTTATAAGCGCGAGTGTTGATCACAGAAAAATAGCAACACTATAATTGCCCTGCCATAAAACTCCTCTGTTTCTCTTGTTGGGTAGCAGTTTATTCTGTACGAACCCCTCAGAAAGCAAGCGAGCGGCGGATGAGCTTCCAATTAAGTGAACCAACGGCGACGCTAACAGACAATATGGTAGGCACCCCATTGAGCTACTTCGACATATTCGGAGCTCAGGTCTTTGGGTCCTTGCACTACTATTAGTCAGGGTAGTGAAATAGAGAAGGTGGCGGATGAGCCCATATAGGACCAACGGTAGCTCTCACATCCCCGTAGTGGGTTACTGACTCTGGATTTCTCCAGCTCCTTTTGTCCAAGGAGAGCAGCATAGGGCCTGGTCCCCCAGGTTGGGGGTTGTGCGTCGGGGTAACTTCCTTACCACGTAAAAAAACCAATAGTTCCGAAACAACCAATTGCCTCGGATATGGATGACCTTACTGATGACGACCCTAGCAAACGAAACAAGGACAACGAATTTCGGTTCTGCACGTGGAATGTCCGGACCCTTAACAGACCACGTGCAGCCGAACAATTAGTGGAAGCCCTAGATGGTGTCAAAGCCGACATCACAGCCATCCAAGAAGTGCGATGGGATGGTGAAGGCACAAGGAGGATGAAAAACTGTGACATCTACTACGGCAAGTGCTACAGGACAAGGAAACAGCGGCTATTTGGATGCGGATTTGTGATAAGAGGAAGGCTTAGGCAAGAAGTCTTGGGGTTTCATGGCATAAGCGAACGCATTGTCACAATCCGCATTAAATCCAAATTCAGCAACATCTCGCTGATCTGCGTCCACGCCCCCACGGAGGAAAAAGATGACACGACCAAAGAAGAATTCTACGATCTTCTCGAGAAGACTTATGATGAATGCCCGAAGTACGACACTAAGTTTATTCTTGGTGACTTCAACGCCAAAATCGGAAAGGAGGGTAACTTTGGCTCGACAGTCGGAAAGCATAGCCTGCACGACAACACTTCCGGTAACGGATACAGGCTAATCGACTTTGCTGCGGGGCGAAGTGTCATCTTAGCTAGCACATACTTCCCACACCTCAATATTCACAAGGGGACCTGGCGGTCTCCTGATCAAAATACCGTCAACCAAATTGATCACATTGCGATTGATAGCAGACATGCGTCCAGTGTCATGGATGTCCGCACTTTCCGAGGGGCCAACATAGACTCGGACCACTACCTTGTTGTAGCTAAAGTGCGAATGCGGATCTCCACCAGACCGCAGAACCGAACATCCACTGTGAGAAAGTTTGATGTTGCTAAGTTACAATCGCAAGAGACCGCCACAACCTTTGCCAATCATGTCTCCTCTTATCTCTTGACAAGCCCGGCGCCTGCGCCAAACCCAGAGGCCCAGTGGCAACATTGCAAAATGGCCATCAAAACCGCTGCCACGGATGTTTTGGGTTTCATTAGGCGACCACAACGAAACACCTGGTTTGATGATGAGTGCAGGCTCGCACACTTGGCCAAAGACGAAGCCTATCATGCAGTTCTGAATGCCAGAACTAGAGCTGCCAAGAGCGCTTTCCGTGCGGTGTACCAGCAAAAGAGGAAAGAGGAACATCGGCTTTTCAGAAGGAAAAAAAGAGAACTGGAAAAACGAATGGTTGAATCAATTGAGGGGTGCTACGGCAGAAGCAATGTTCGAAAGTTTTACCAAAGGGTAAAGCATTCGTCCAAGGGTTGCAAAGCCCGAGCGGAAGCTTGTAGAGACGAGGGTGGGAATGTCGTTGTAGATACACAGTCGGTGCTGAGAATTTGGAAAGAACACTTCTGCAGACTGTTAAACGGCGAAGACAACCAACTAATCGCTGTCAGGCAGAATGATCCATTCGATTTGGATGATGATGAACAAAATTTCCGTCCTCCCGACCAAGAAGAAGTTCGGATAGCAATATCTAAACTAAAGTCCAATAAGGCTGCTGGAGCTGATGGCCTTACGGCTGAACTCTTCAAAGCAGCGGGAGATGACTTGGTGAGGAGCATACACCAACTCATCTGTACAATCTGGTCGGATGAAAGTATGCCTGACGAATGGAACCTCAGCATTGTGTGCCCTATCCACAAGAAAGGAGATACTCTAAGCTGCGCCAACTACAGAGGTATAAGTCTCCTAAATGTCGCCTATAAAATCTTGTCGGCCATTCTGTGTGAACGTCTGAACCCTTTCGCACGTGAACTGATTGGCCCCTATCAGTGTGGTTTCAGGCCCGGTAAGTCAACCGTTGACCAAATTTTCACACTTCGGCAGATTTTGGGAAAGACCCAAGAATTCCAGATCGATACTCACCACCTCTTTATCGATTTTAAAGTCGCCTATGACAGCGTAAACAGGAACGAGCTATACAGAGCCATGTCGCTTCTTGGCATCCCTGCCAAACTCGTTCGATTGTGCAGGATGACTATGGAGAACTCGCGCTGCTCCGTCAAGGTTGGTAAGAACACCTCCGACTCATTTAATGTCGAGAAAGGCTTACGACAGGGTGACGCGCTGTCATGTAACCTCTTCAACATCATTCTTGAGGCAATCGTACGCAACTCGCATGTCAACACCAGCGGTACGATTTTTTTTAGATCCGTTCAATTACTTGGCTATGCTGATGATATTGACATTATTGGAAGAACGAAGCGCGCTGTCAGTGGAGCATTCGCAAGTATTGAAGTGGAAGCGGCTCGAATGGGTCTGGCTGTAAATGAAGATAAAACAAAGTATATGCTGTCCTCGGGTGAAATAGATCATCACCGTAGGCTCGGACAAAACGTCACAATGGACAGATATAACTTTGAGGTTGTCAAGGACTTTGTCTATTTGGGTTCCACTATAACCTCTCAGAACAACATCAGTGAAGAGATCAGTCGAAGAATCACTCTTGCCAATCGCTGTTTCTTCGGGCTAAGAAGGCATCTTAGTAGTAAAGCCCTCTCTCAAAGGACCAAGGAGACACTATACAAGACCCTTATCATCCCAGTCCTGCTGTATGGGGCAGAAGCGTGGACACTGACACAATCGGATGAATACAGGCTGGGGTGCTTTGAGAGAAAGATTCTTCGGGTGATATTCGGGCCTGTATGTATCAATGGAGTATGGAGGAGAAGATTCAATGGCGAACTGTACGGGCTATACAGCGACATTGACTTGGTTAAGAAGCTGAAAATTCAGCGGCTTAGATGGCTGGGCCATGTGGAGCGTATGGACGAAAACGCTCCTGCCCGACGAGTCTTCAATTCCAACCCGGAGGGCCGACGCAGTTCTGGAAGACCCCATCTAAGGTGGCGCGATCAAGTGGTAAACGACCTCAACCAACTTGGTGTGCGCAACTGGAGGCCACTGGCTAGGGACCGGCCTAGCTGGCGAGGATTGTTGGTTGAGGCCGTGGTCCACAATGGACTGTCTGCGCCACCTTAAGTAAGTAAGTAAGCTTTAACGATTCGGCACTTAACGAATTTCGGGCATAACTTGGCATTGAGGTATTTTGAACTATCACTTAACACGAAATTTCTTCGAAATACCTCTTGGCCTGGAATAAATCGGATATTTCGAGTTCGGGTATTATATTTTTGTGCGCTTTTCTCAAATGCTTTTAAAATGTTTTCTTTTATCTTATTGCGCAAGGATTGCAATCGCGTATGTCGGGATAGGGTTATGATATCACCATCTTCTAATGCCTTTAATTTGATGGCCAGCTCATAGCAGCTTCCGTGTGTCATCATGTTTCACCCAAAAAGAGCGTAATATGGTGAAACACCGGTTGAAGTGTGAACTGAACTTCTAAGAGCACATGCTATGTCGCTCAGGTGAGCATCCCAATCTCTTTGGTCATCCTTGAGATAAGAACGGATAGCAGCTATAAGCGATCGATTCACTCTCTCAGATGCGTTTGATTGTGCTGAATAATACGCGGTTTTGAAATGGCGTATACCATATGACTGAATGAAAGTTTGAAAATCTTTCGACAGAAATTGTTTCCCATTATCAGAATGGATTATTTGAGGTACTCCAAACATATCAAAAACGCTTTCTTGTAAGAATTTAATAATATTTGTTGTATTTGCATTTTTCAAGGACTTTAACAAGACAAACTTAGACAGGTGGTCAAGGACAATAAAGACATATCTATTACCAAATTTTGAACGGGGATACGGACCCAAAAAGTCAACATACACTTTTTGAAAAGGACGATCGGTACAAAACGAAGCTGACATAGGAGGTTTTAAAATTTGATTATTTGGTTTGCATTGTTTACAAATATCACAATCAGCAATGAATTCGCGTATTTGAATGGACATGTTTGGCCAATAAAAGTATTGTCGAATTCTTTGGATGGTTCTTCCTACACCACCATGCGCTACTTTTGGAGGATTGTGAGCTCGGACTATTATTTCGTTAGTGAGTCCTATAGGCACCCACAATCTCCAAGTGTGTTCGACTGAAGTTTCGTTTTCTTGGGGTGTGAATGTTTTCTTGTAAAGATACTTGTCGTCAACTTTCAGATCCGGTAATTCGTTTTGATTTTCTTTTACGGTTTTCAACAAGCTTAAATATTCTTCGGATTCAAATTCTTCCGAATCAAGATCGATTAACGGTGCTATATGTTCAATATCTAAACTTTCTACTTCTACATATGCTCGCGATAAGGTGTCCGGAACAACATTTAAACTACCTTTTCTGTGTTCAATATCAAACGAAAAGGCTTGCAGTTGTAAGCTCCATCGCGCTAGTTTGCCGTTTAAGTCTTTTAGACTCATGAGCCATTTTAAACTAGAATGGTCCGTAATGACGGTAAACAACATTCCCTCGACGTATGGTCGGAATTTTTGTACAGCTAATACTGCTGCTAAACATTCTTTTTCAGTAACACTATAGTTTTTGACACTTGTTTAGCTTTTGAGAAAAGTAGGATATTGGAGTCTCTTCCTCGGCCTCATTTTTCTGGAAGAGCACTGCCCCAACACCTGTGTCGGAAGCATCGCACTGAATGTAAAAACGTTTTGTGAAATCGGGATGAGTCAACACTGGGGCCGTCGTTAAGGCTTTTTTCAACTTTTCAAAGGCCTCCAAAGCTTCTTCTGTCATTTTAAATTTTGTATTACTTTTTTTAAGCGTATCTGTGATGGGAGCGGTTAAAGACGAAAACTCCCGAATAAACCTTCGATACCACCCTGCTAGTCCCAACAGTCGTCGTACCTGCTTTGGCGTTTTTGGTACTGGAAAATTCTCCACGGCTTCAACTTTGGCTGGATCGGTTTTAAGGTTACCACCACCAACAATGAATCCTAGATACTTCAATTCCTTGAAGCAAAACTTCGACTTAGTCACATTGATTGTAAGACCAGCTTTATTGAGACACTCGGCAACTTCTTCTAGCAGGGTCATATGGGTCTCGAAATCCGGAGCGATGACAAGCAGGTCATCGAGGTACACGAAGACACGATCCCTCAACCTTGAAGGAATGACCTTGTCCATCAACTGACATAACCTCTGGGCTGCATTACACAGACCAAAAGGCATGACAGTGAAATGGTACAAGGGCCGTCCTGGTATGGTAAAAGCAGTTTTCTCTCTACTCTGTCTTTCCAGCGGTATTTGCCAGAAAGCGTCTTTTAGATCAATACTACTGATGAAAATAGTATCGTGGAGCCGACTGAAGATCCCTTCGAGATTTTGGAGAGGATACGCATTTTTTTTCGTATGGGAGTTCAGCTTGCGTGAATCCAGGCACAGACGATTTTTGCCGGGTTTCTGTATGAGGACCACTGGCGAGCTCCACGGGCTCTCACTCTCCTCGATTACTCCAAGACTCAACATTCTATCTATCTCAGCGTACAAAAGTGCTTGTACCGCTGGAGAGACAGGATAGTGACGCTGTTTTACTGGAACTGCATCTCCGGTGTCGATGACATGCTCCTCAAGGCTCGTTTTTCCGAGACCATATTGGGTATAACACCGGAATTTTCGCCTCACCTCTTCCAATCTAGATTGCTGCTTTGGAGACAATTGGTGAGTATCTGAAGTATTTTCCTCATCCGATAACACAATTTCGTTTACGATTTCAGGTGCGATCTTAAATGCTCTCCAGAAATCGACGCCGAGGTAGAGTTCCTGATCTAAACTTGGCACTACGTAAAAGGTTATTTTATTGTTTAAATTTTTATAATTAACGCTTAAGTTTATTTTGCCAACTATGGCTTGGGAATTTCCGTCTGCGGTTTTGACTTTAGACACAAAAGGAGGTAAGGGAATGTTTAATGAATTTAATAATTCTTTACTTCCTTTACCTAAAATACTAATGCTAGCACCACTGTCGAGTAGACCTAGCATCTCTTTATCTTCTATTTTAATTTTGGCATATGGCCTTGGATCTCCTGACACATCAACTATGGTAGACAGTAGGTTGCATCGGATTTGTTTTCTAATCTTATATCTATTTCTTGCTTTCAATATTTTATTGCTAACAATAGAGTTATTGAAAATTCTTTTCCTGGCAATATTATATTCTTTAATTCGAATATGTAACGGTTTTACAACACTTACTTTTACACATCTATTAGGTTCTAAATTTTGATTTTGATCTCTTTTCAATATTGTTATTTTGTTTTTGTTACTCATGGGAGTTAAACAATCTTCATTTAATAATTTAGTTAGTTTGGGGATTCGGGGAACTGGGTCGAACGCGACTCCCCCGTCGTAATCGCGCTCTTCTTCCTGTTTTCCTGATTGCATTTAGGACAATTGGAGAGTATGAAATTTTCTTCTCCACATCGGTAGCAAAACGGGTGATTCTTTGGTGTAGAACACTCTCCATGCAAATGCCCATCCTTTTTGCAATTCCAGCAATTAGGGACTCTGTTACCAGACAAATTATTTGTTTGCCTGCGCCGGTTGTTTTCATGGTGCATAGCTGCAACATGATCATGTAGAAGAGGTTCATCCTCTTCATACTGAATTTCATTGGCCATTAAGTTTTGGTTTGGTCTATGTTGCCTTGGGTAGTTGAGACCTTCTTTAGAGGGAAATGCATTCTATGCATCCTTACATGTTAGCTGGTCTAAAGAACTAATCTCCATAGGAAATACCAACTTTCCAATTTTTTCGTTGAGATTTCTCTTCAAAATTCGCACCAATTCTATCTCAGGTGTTTGTACCCGGAGTTGTGATTTTAATTTTAATATTGCATTAAAAAAACTATCACAAGTTTCCAAAGAACCTTGCCTGCGAGCCATAATGTCTCCAATTATTTCGAAATCCGACTTCGGATTTCTGAATTGACGCAGAAGCGCGTCTCGTAGCCTTGGCCAGTCTGGTCGATAGTTTGACCTTTGATACTGCCAATACCAATCTTGAGCTGAACCCGAAAGCATAAGATGGAATTCTCTTAAGATTTCAGCCCAAGGGCATTCATATTGCATTTGAAGAGTCTCTATACGGAAAATGAAATCTTCAACCGCAAGGTTGACAGGCTTTCCATCAAAAACTATACCCCAACGGTCAATTTTAATTAGAGTTCGCGGTCCTCAACTCGAATTTGGGTGGGAGCTTGGGTAAGGGGGGCTCTGATTATAATAATTATAATTCCCACAATTAGGTTGGGGTTGAAAGAATTGGGTTTGCTGGTGCATCCCATGACCTACCGAATAGGTATCAGGAGGTCTGAAATAACCTGAAGGTGGAGGTACCTGAGCTTGAAGATTTAGCTGCGAAGGCTGTACTACCGGAAATTGTTCTCTGTGATGTTGGGTTTGTATTTGAAGTGGGCGTTGTTGATGTGGGTGGTGTTCTAGAGGGTGTTGTGGTTGATGATGTTGTTTTGTTGTTGTTGGTGATGTTGTTGTTGTTGTTGTTGTTGATGTTGTTGTTGTTGTTGGTGATGTTGTTGTTGTCTTGGTATTACAGACCTTCGATTTCGATTTTGGTTGGAATTAGGTCTTGGCATGGTATCTTCTTGTCTGGGAGTAGGGCGTGTTACAGAGTTTATTTCACCCATAAACTCTACAAAATTATCCCTCATAGCCTTTTTTAAATCTTCTGAAATATCAGATTTGATTGAGTCGGCATATGAGGAGAAAGCGTTGACAACCGCTAAATTTACATAGGCTCTTATATCTTCTGATAGGTCTTGATTGGTGTTTTTTTCTGCCATGTTATGTTGAGTTGTATTTTCAGGGAATTGATTGTTGCGAACGGTTTGAAGGCTATCATTTAGGTTCAAAGATGCTGTACCTAAATTTGACAAACTACTAAAGGTTGGTGCTGGAATACCAGTGGATCCCGAGGCTGTTGACCCAGATGGTGGAACACTATAAATATCAGCACTAAAAGGAGGACTTACATACGGTTGTACCCCCTGAGTAGTACTTGGTAATGGAGTGCGACTGACAGGTGGTACTCTATTGGTCCCCAAGTCGCTGTTAAACTCATCAGTCACGTTGACTTCAACTGAATTTTGGTTTTCAGCCATTTTTACCAAAGGCGATGCTCCCTGATCTGACGATTGTTCTGACGAAGTCGCTGCAGAAGATTGAATTGGCTCTATCTGATTGGATGGTGGGACAGTTTCGGAAGATTTCAGCTGAGGATGGTGAGTCGACTCGTTACCTGTATTGACGTGAGGTGGAGTACGTTGTACTAGTTGGTTAGTGCTTACTAATATAGATCTCTGTCTATAAGTATTTGAATTTCCTAATCTTTCAGATGACCTGGAACCTTGTCTGAATTTTTTCTGAGCGGCACCCTTTTTGGTACTTTGGTTCAACAAGTCTTTCTCATCTGGATCCATAAGGAAATTTCAAAAGTAATATGATAGAGGGTTCAAGGTAGCTATCAAAAAAAAAAAAATTATATATATTATGTTTAGAGGTAACAAAAAAAAGGGATACGCCTATTTATGTGTTAAATATGAAGCAAAATGAGTTCTTCTGAAATATTGATCTTTTTATTCGAATATTGACATTATTATACACTAGAGTGAAATGAAATAAATATTTTCTTTCCTTTCTTTTTCGAATAATAGCTGTAGTATTTTTATATTTTATTTTTTTCTGTTGGTTGGGTTTTGCATATATCGGTGTGGGGATGCTTCGGGCAACTGTTTTGGTGACTTAAGATTTAGTTTTGGCGTTGTTTGAACTGAGCTGAAAAAGGTAGATAATTATGATTTTTAAAAGACATCGGACGGAATGTTTTTATTATTTTCCTCTTAATGGCAAGTAGGTAACATAAATTGAAACGCGGTACAAAAAAAAAAACAACAAATTCGATACGCATCTGAGTTCTTCCGCAATTCTAGTCTGGCCTGAGACCTTTGCTAGAAGACATGAAGTCCTCAGATTCGTAACACTTACACAAAAAAAAAATAATTTGAATAAGGACATTGTGCAACAGTATTGACACTCCGTCAACTTACTGGCCACAATTCCTTGAAGATAGACGAGACATGGGATGGAAAAGTAAAGTAAGAAATGAGATAGATAAGTAAAAATTTTGAAAACATTTAGGGATAGGTATAGACAAAAAAAAAAGAAGTTTCAATTGTAGTCGTTAACATCATCTGAATCGACGTCGCAAATGAAACGGTGTGTTAGAAACTTTCCTTAACATGACATACGTGAAACAGATGACATTAACAAAAACAATTTAAATTGGATTTTAAGGACGAAACAAGGACATTACGTTGGGCGCCATTTGTAATAGGTTTAGGTGTGCTTGGTTATATGATTTCAAAAACATTTCTTCGTTGAGTACATTGGACTGGCATGCTGGCGGTTGCTCGGCTTGAACTCGCCGGAAGTGGGTGGGATCTTGTCCAATCTACCCAATCTCACCTATCACATTTACATATATAATCATGCCAAAAAAAAAGAACCTTCACGAAATTTACGCGAAACAATTCAAAAGAAATATATTCGGACGGACGTTACCATTTAGAGGGCGCTGTGATATTCTCAGCGCTGACTTGTACCCACCCTACCATGGAAGTCGAAGGTCATATTTTGACTTCCCCAATATTAAGCTCACCTTTATTTCTCCAGCTCAGTTCATCGTCACCAAATACTTAGTCGCCATTCCACATCCCCTGAAATTCAAAAAAAAAACTTACAAATCCATCAAGCTCTTAGCTTGAAATGAAAATTCCAAAAAACGTCATCTTGGCGTAATTTACAATTAATTTAATTCAAACCATAAATAAATTTTGAATCTGTACTTTAAACATCTGAAGGTATTTACAAAAAATAGTGAAAGATGTTACACAAAAAATGAAACCAATTTAAAGATATACGTGAGGTGGTTACACGAAAAAAAAATAAAAAACAACAAAAAAATAAGCAAGTTAGTGAAACAAGTAAGTATGCTTTCACAAAAAAAAATAAATATAATTGTATATAGATATATATATAAAAAAAAAGTGAAAATCTATTTATACAAAAAAAAAAGACATACAAAAAAAAAGGAATACTATCTCGATATACGGGTCATATCCGGTTTCCTTAATTTCCTTAATTCATAGACCCTTCTTGGGTCATTCAATCAAAAAAAAAAGAAAAACTTTTAAATCGACGACGAAGAAGAACCTACCTACCTATACTGAGCTCAATTCAGGTATTTTAATAGGGTCTTCGCTCCCACGAAAAATATGTCGCGGCACAAAAAAAAAATAAAGGGAACTAAATATGGACGATCCACAGAGAAATCCTGTTTCTTTTTTTACAAAAGTTAATGTCTTTTGTAGCAAAAAAAAAAAAGAAGAAATTCCACAAAAAAAAAGGAAATTGAACAAAAAAAATTTTAATATTACAAAAAAAAACTATTACGCCAAAAATTTTCCAATGAACATTAAATTGAATAAATATATGTATATATATATATATTGGGATGTTATCCTGGGATCGGGATTTGGTATCCCTGAAGTTAGTCTTCCTCGTGGCCTTTCAATTTACTTGCATATAACTATATATTCTTCATTAACGTAGAAACCCGTATATATGTACATATGTACATATATATATGTCTATATATGGGCGTGTCACGCGCTCTGGAATTTTCTTTATCCCACTTTCATCAATTTAAAACTTAATATTAAAAAAAATTTGCTTTGCAAATAAAACTTAAGTCTTTTCTTATGTCAGATAAGACACATGTAAGATGAAAGTGGGTTGAATTTACAAGCGAGGTCGGAGAAAGAACGGGTGGCGAAATCCTTAAGTATGCCTGTGAACACCGTTTTCAAAAGAAAATTTCTCATTTATTTTTCTACACTTAACAAAAAAAAACTAAAAAATACAAAAAAAATCAAGAACTCACCCAAAAAAAATTCGTCACAATTTTAACAAGGCACCTTATGCAGAAAACGGCCACTTTTTTTGAGGGAATTCCGGGTACTTCCTTTAAATTTACAATATATTGTTTTAGTAAATGAGACACACTACCACTTGAATTATCAGACTGTACCTTAATTTTGTGATGTCACTAATTAATTTTAATAAAAACGAGGACTAACCATCCTCCACTTTTGACCATTTAGGAAACTTTGATTTCCCTATTTAGTCAAAAGCACTCCAAAACCTATCAAAAACACTCCCACTCAAATCATCAGATTTGAATTACCAATCAAATATTGCAACGTCCGTTTTGCGGATTAGCAAGATTTGGCATCCTTCTCGAGGTGAGATAAGTGGGCACTCAGATTCCTTCTGCCGCACTTATCGACATCTAACGTACCAACAAGAAGGTGCTAATTTCGGCGGCCATCATTTTTGTCTAAACAATTTTCGCACCCAGGGTGCGAAACGTCAAACCAAAAAAAAATCAAAACAAAGCAAAAAAAAAACTCATGGCGAACACAACAACTCAAAAGGACAGGTAAGAATGTAATTGAAATAAAATTAGTTTCTCAATTATTTATTTCTACTTATTTAGGATTAAACATATTCCACCTGCAACCACAAATCATCATTTTATGGTTAGTAAATGAAATTGTTTTTCAATTAATTATTCTAAATCTATCATCCATTCATCACAGGCAAGAAAAAAAAACATCATCATCTTCACCAACATAACAATCATCATCAACATAACCATAACTAACATTATTCACAATATTTTCTTTTGTTGAAAGAAACGAGTGTGTATTATCGCAATATACAAAAAAGGATTCCTCGCTTTCTCTATACAACATCACCGCTCACCCGCCTGGCCTGCTCAAAACTGAGAAGCCTCTAGACGAGGAGGAAGAAAAAAAAAAAACTTCCAGACTTGAGGTGTTGTAGCAGAATGCGTTTGTGCCCGTTCATTTCTTGATCCCGATACTTGTTTTGTAATCCTTGATTGATCGCAGATCGCAGCACATGAAAGGATTGCAACCCCTGAAAAAGGAAGAGGTGCTTTGAGCAGCGTTTGAAAGCAACAACAAGACACACAAAACAAGGGTTGTCATCAATTGGAAAGACGCTGCTTCCAACATTCACTTCGTGTCGAGTGTCATCCTATAAGAAAAAGGGAAACCTGTTCTGGATACCAGGCTCTGTGGAACAAACATAAATTCTTGATTTCAATCCACGACGACGGCGAGGGGTGGATAACATCATCAAAACAATGTGACTGAGCTTTTTTGATTTAGAGAAAAATCTCCACTTTTAAACTTCAACCTCGAGTCTGCGTTCGAGCTTCGAGGAAGGAGCAGCAGCTAGAATCTGGAGATCAAAGCCAAACTCAAGTGCAACAAGCTGGCATTTATGGTATAACTCTTTAGAACTGTAAGCAAAAACATTGATACCCTTAAGAATAAACTCTTGTTTTTTTGTTGATCAATAATTCATTATTTAATCACAGCAACAAAAACTAAGAAATTACAGCCAACTTATATTTAAAACAAACAAAAAAAATCAACACCACTAACACAAAGGAGTTACGTGTTGGTAACAAATACAGACTCGGCCGCACAATCGGTTCTGGTTCATTTGGCGACATCTACCTGGGCACAACAATCAATGCTGGCGAAGAAGTCGCCCTCAAATTATAATGCATCTGAACTGGTATGAATAAGAAAACACGGAATCATTCGGAGAAGCAGCAACCGCCACGTTCGTCTATATCGAATCCGAATTTGAATTTGATTTATAGCAACAGGTATGGGAAAGTGAATTTCACATATAATTTTCTAATAAAGCATATTTTGTTCACAGTACGCCATTACAGTTTATAAAACTGGACTACTTTGTTTGAAGGTTTTGTCAAGTTTATTTGCTTATAACTTTATAAATTTGCTTTCCTAAATCTTCAAAATTGTTTCTTAAATTTAGTTATCCATTAAGTAAATTAAGGAAACTTCTTTTAGAGTTTTGGAAAATAGTTTTCATTTTTTATTAACAATTTAAAAAACTGACCCTTAAAATAAAAGAATTTTCAAATTTAATTTGCTTATAACTTTTGAACTATGCTTTCCTAAATCTTCAAAATTGTTTCCTTAATTTAGTTATCCATTTAGTAAATTAAGGAAACTACTTTTAGAGTTTTGGAAAATAGTTTTCATTAATTATTATTAAAAATTTAAAAAACTGACCCTTAAAATAAAAGGTTTTTAAAATTGATTTGCTTATAACTTTTGAACTATGCTTTCAAAAATCTTCAAAATTGTTTCCTTAATTTAGTTATTTATTAAGTAAATTAAGGAAACTACTTTTAGGGCCATATTTATCGAACGATATCAAACCGCTCGTAACTTAAAGAGCCTCTTAACTTAAGTTCGAAAAGTGCTATTCATCGAACACTATTAACTCTAATTCGAATATTCGAAAAATGGTGGATTCCTTATTCCGGAATGCACCCAAAAGCTATTTCCAAACTATCCCACTCATTTTTCGAAATCAAATTCCAAAAAAAAAAACAAAAAAAAAACCAATGAGCCAAGCCAGGCAAAAAGTTGAATTGTTATAAAATAAACCTACCTCTATTATTATTATAAATAATTCATTTTTTATTTAAAAAAAAGTCGGTGTTCTAAAAGGAAACCAAATCATTACATTGTAATTTTTGTTTCATTTCAATTCTGCTGTTCCCTTAAGCTATACAAAGTTGGAAAGTTTGTAGAAAAAATGTCGGCTTCCAGAATTTTAGATGCACTAATGAAAGTGACAAAAATCCCAGTTCCGCGGAACAATAGTGTTCAATGTAAGTTCAAACATAAACAAAAGGAAAAAAGTTTCACCGGAAAATAACTCAAAAGTATGTTTGTACTTGAAAATGTGAATGCGGTCGTGTATGGACTTTGGCCGGAACAGATTTTATCGTGCACTTCAGACTCCCGATAAATTTCAACTCATTCGATATTGTTCTAGGTAAGTTTTATTTTTAAAAAATCATTGCTAGCCTCCAAATTATTAATAAACTCACATCCCTAGCCACAATAACCGACAAGAATACATGGACACTACAACAAAAGCCTGAATTTCAATAATTAGCTCTACATGAAAGACTAAATAATAATCGTGGAGTACCTACTTTGAAATCTGCAGGCGCTTTTGAAGAGTGCCAAAAAGAATGAACACTATGAAGAAATAGAGAATATCCGTCTGTAGAACTCCTTGAAGCAAAAGAGGTTTTCTCAAAACCACCCTACCATTTTAATTCACTCAGCTCCAAACATATCGTAAGTATTTTAAGCAGTTATTTGTTAATTTAACAAGTTTGTTTTAGAAATTGCTTGCATTGATGTACGGCTTACCTGGCGGTTTATTTAGAAGACACAGGATGGCTGAATTAGCTTTTATAATACACTACATGGACTTGGCAATTACCCGTGAAGGTGATGTGCACAACATGCCAATCGAGTCCCTTCGGTATGCCTGTTATTTGAGGGGCTTGAATCCAAGATCCAAGTAATCTTAGTAAGGAAAAGATGATTTATATGGTTGGCCTCAAAATTTACTTCAACAAATGTATGTTGACTTCTCTACACGACAATACATCGTGGATGATTTCTTTTAATTTTTTTTTTAAATAAAATATGTAATGTTCTTTTTTTTAGGTAAATAAAAATAAATCTGTTTAAACGTTTGAAGGTTTCAGTTTTTTAATTGTACAATAGATACATCAGATAATCGTATATTTACAAAGTTAATTTCAATAGGCAATGTTGTAGACAATTTATTGTGTGAGGGGTAACAAAGCATTCAAAGAATTGTACGGGGAGAGTTTTAACTAACCGGGATAGCTGCTTTACTTTCACGTATATTATTTTTTTGTCGGCTTATCATTTCGCCCATGATTCTGTTGCGTCTTTTCATTCAAAACGAAGCCAACTTTTGCTTCCTGCCAGTGTCCGCTCAACTAAAAAATCATATTAACGGACAAGAGTTGCATTAAAAAGGAATTGAAGTGTTTTTTGTCTTCTTAAAACTTACTTAAGGACATCTTTAAATACGTCCGAATCTTTAATGAAATAATTAGGAAAGTCTTGTACCAAAATCAATCGTTTATCGAATTTTTGAGCACTGACTTGTAGCGCGATGATTGGAATAGAAAACCATTGAATAGTTTCAATTGACTTCGAGTATATAAACCTTTTTGGTCTCCAAGAGTGTTGTAATGTTATCCGAATCAGTCAGATTAATGCATTCAACAAGTTGGCATTTCAGGAGTTTAGCCAGAATCCTTATTGCAGCTGTATTTCCAGAGCTAGCTGGTCCTGTTGTCAAGCATAACTGAGCTCGATACATGTTTGTTGGTAGCCAATTTTTTTTAAGGGTATCCATCCTTCAACCGTATCTCCGTAGTAGTGATTCAGCCAATCGAATCATATTGCATTGGGACACGATGTCAAAAACAACTTTAATATTAATTATTGAAGAAATCCCGCTTCCATTTTCCCATATTTGAGTGAAAAAGTATTAAATTAAATTAAATTAATTCAATTCAATTTGTGGCATTTGTGTGACTTCTGCTTTCTTCTTAAATGTCAAATTATAAAAAATCGTAGTCTATTCGTACTCAGCAACAAATTAATATTTAGTCTACTTTGCAAATTATAACAAATCTAAAAAGTTGTAAGGCATCAAAGTTGACATCTTTAAACTCGACTTGCGGCTAAACTAAGCGACCTAGCGACTTCAAAAATGCATATTCGTGGTCTAGGAAATACCATCTTTCAATTGATGTATCGCATTATATGAAACATCGACTTTTATCTTTAAACATGATTTGCGGCTAAACTAGACGTGCTAGAGGCATCAAAGTTGACATCTTTAAACTCGACTTGCGGCTTAACTAAGCGACCTAGCGACTTCAAAAATGCATGTTCGTGGTCTAGGAAATACCACCTTTCAATTGATGTATCGCATTATATGAAACATCGACTTTTATCTTTAAACACGATTTGCGGCTAAACTAGACGTGCTAGAGGCATCAAAGTTGACATCTTTAAACTCGACTTGCGGCTAAACTAAGCGACCTAGCGACTTCAAAAATGCATATTCGTGATCTAGAAAATGCCAGTTCTAAAAAATCAAAAAAAAAAGTTAGTAAAAAAAGTTTTTTTCTAAAACTTCCCAAAAAATACGGTACTTGAAATTTTTCAAACAAAATATTAAAAAACAGGTCAGTTCACTGACGGGGTTTCTTCACTGGCACAACGAGCAATTTCATGTGGTGCCAGTGATGGGACAGGGTCAGTACACTGACGCTCTTGTCATAAAAGTGTGTCAGTGGTCCTATGGACTAGTGACTATTTATCATATAAAACTGGTTACACTGCTGCGTGCATATAGACTAATGATTTCGAATATTTTTCGAACATACCGCTCGTAACTTAGGAGTTAGGAGTGGTCCTGACGCCTCATAACTTTTGCGAGCGCTCGTAAATCAGTACTAATAGTGCTTGATAAATAGACTTAAGAAGCTCTTAAGTTGAGAGCGATCGATAAATACGGGCCTTAGGGCCATATTTATCGAACGATATCAAACCGCTCGTAACTTTAAGAGCCTCTTAACTTAAGTTCGAAAAGTGCTATTCATCGAACACTATTAACTCTAATTCGAATATTCGAAAAATGGTGGATTCCTTATTCCGGAACGAACCCAAAAGCTATTTCCAAACTATCCCACTCATTTTTCGAAATCAAATGTCAAAAAAAAAACAAAAAAAAAAACCAATGAGCCAAGCCAGGCAAAAAGTTGAATTGTTATAAAATAAACCTACCTCTATTATTATTATAAATAATTCATTTTTTATTTAAAAAAAAGTCGGTGTTCTAAAAGGAAACCAAATCATTACATTGTAATTTTTGTTTCATTTCAATTCTGCTGTTCCCTTAAGCTATACAAAGTTGGAAAGTTTGTAGAAAAAATGTCGGCTTCCAGAATTTTAGATGCACTAATGAAAGTGACAAAAATCCCAGTTCCGCGGAACAATAGTGTTCAATGTAAGTTCAAACATAAACAAAAGGAAAAAAGTTTCACCGGAAAATAACTCAAAAGTATGTTTGTACTTGAAAATGTGAATGCGGTCGTGTATGGACTTTGGCCGGAACAGATTTTATCGTGCACTTCAGACTCCCGATAAATTTCAACTCATTCGATATTGTTCTAGGTAAGTTTTATTTTTAAAAAATCATTGCTAGCCTCCAAATTATTAATAAACTCACATCCCTAGCCACAATAACCGACAAGAATACATGGACACTACAACAAAAGCCTGAATTTCAATAATTAGCTCTAAATGAAAGACTAAATAATAATCGTGGAGTACCTACTTTGAAATCTGCAGGCGCTTTTGAAGAGTGCCAAAAAGAATGAACACTATGAAGAAATAGAGAATATCCGTCTGTAGAACTCCTTGAAGCAAAAGAGGTTTTCTCAAAACCACCCTACCATTTTAATTCACTCAGCTCCAAACATATCGTAAGTATTTTAAGCAGTTACTTGTTAATTTAACAAGTTTGTTTTAGAAATTGCTTGCATTGATGTACGGCTTACCTGGCGGTTTATTTAGAAGACACAGGATGGCTGAATTAGCTTTTATAATACACTACATGGACTTGGCAATTACCCGTGAAGGTGATGTGCACAACATGCCAATCGAGTCCCTTCGGTATGCCTGTTATTTGAGGGGCTTGAATCCAAGATCCAAGTAATCTTAGTAAGGAAAAGATGATTTATATGGTTGGCCTCAAAATTTACTTCAACAAATGTATGTTGACTTCTCTACACGACAATACATCGTGGATGATTTCTTTTAATTTTTTTTTTTAAATAAAATATGTAATGTTCTCTTTTTTAGGTAAATAAAAATAAATCTGTTTAAACGTTTGAAGGTTTCAGTTTTTTAATTGTACAATAGATACATCAGATAATCGTATATTTACAAAGTTAATTTCAATAGGCAATGTTGTAGAAAATTTATTGTGTGAGGGGTAACAAAGCATTCAAAGAATTGTACGGGGAGAGTTTTAACTAACCGGGATAGCTGCTTTACTTTCACGTATATTATTTTTTTGTCGGCTTATCATTTCGCCCATGATTTTGTTGCGTCTTTTCATTCAAAACGAAACCAACTTTTGCTTCCTGCCAGTGTCCGCTCAACTAAAAAATCATATTAACGGACAAGAGTTGCATTAAAAAGGAATTGAAGTTTTTTTTGTCTTCTTAAAACTTACTTAAGGACATCTTTAAATACGTCCGAATCTTTAATGAAATAATTAGGAAAGTCTTGTACCAAAATCAATCGTTTATCGAATTTTTGAGCACTGACTTGTAGCGCGATGATTGGAATAGAAAACCATTGAATAGTTTCAATTGACTTCGAGTATATAAACCTTTTTGGTCTCCAAGAGTGTTGTAATGTTATCCGAATCAGTCAGATTAATGCATTCAACAAGTTGGCATTTCAGGAGTTTAGCCAGAATCTTTATTGCAGCTGTATTTCCAGAGCTAGCTGGTCCTGTTGTCAAGCATAACTGAGCTCGATACATGTTTGTTGGTAGCCAATTTTGTTTAAGGGTATCCATCCTTCAACCGTATCTCCGTAGTAGTGATTCAGCCAATCGAATCATATTGCATTGGGACACGATGTCAAAAACAACTTTAATATTAATTATTGAAGAAATCCCGCTTCCATTTTCCCATATTTGAGTGAAAAAGTATTAAATTAAATTAAATTAATTCAATTCAATTTGTGGCATTTGTGTGACTTCTGCTTTCTTCTTAAATGTCAAATTATAAAAAATCGTAGTCTATTCGTACTCAGCAACAAATTAATATTTAGTCTACTTTGCAAATTATAACAAATCTAAAAAGTTGTAAGGCATCAAAGTTGACATCTTTAAACTCGACTTGCGGCTAAACTAAGCGACCTAGCGACTTCAAAAATGCATATTCGTGGTCTAGGAAATACCATCTTTCAATTGATGTATCGCATTATATGAAACATCGACTTTTATCTTTAAACATGATTTGCGGCTAAGCTAGACGTGCTAGAGGCATCAAAGTTGACATCTTTAAACTCGACTTGCGGCTTAACTAAGCGACCTAGCGACTTCAAAAACGCATGTTCGTGGTCTAGGAAATACCACCTTTCAATTGATGTATCGCATTATTTGAAACATCGACTTTTATCTTTAAACACGATTTGCGGCTAAACTAGACGTGCTAGAGGCATCAAAGTTGACATCTTTAAACTCGATTTGCGGCTAAACTAAGCGACCTAGCGACTTCAAAAATGCATATTCGTGATCTAGAAAATGCCAGTTCTAAAAAATCAAAAAAAAAGTTGGTAAAAAAAGTTTTTTTCTAAAACTTCCCAAAAAATACGGTACTTGAAATTTTTCAAACAAAATATTAAAAAACAGGTCAGTTCACTGACGGGGTTTCTTCACTGGCACAACGAGCAATTTCATGTGGTGTCAGTGATGGGACAGGGTCAGTACACTGACGCTCTTGTCATAAAAGTGTGTCAGTGGTCCTATGGACTAGTGACTATTTATCATATAAAACTGGTTACACTGCTGCGTGCATATAGACTAATGATTTCGAATATTTTTCGAACATACCGCTCGTAACTTAGGAGTGGTCCTGACGCCTCATAACTTTTGCGAGCGCTCGTAAATCAGTACTAATAGTGCTTGATAAATAGACTTAAGAAGCTCTAAAGTTGAGAGCGATCGATAAATACGGGCCTTAGAGTTTTGGAAAATAGTTTTCATTAATTATTAAAAACTTAAAAAACTGACCCTTAAAATAAAAGGTTTTTCAAAGTTCATTTGCTTATAACTTTCGAACTATGCTTTCCTAAATCTTCAAAACTGTTTCCTTAATTTAGTTATTCATTAAGTAAATTAAGGAAATTACTTTTAGAGTTTTGGAAAATAGTTTTCATTAATTATTAAAAATTTAAAAAAACTGACCCTTAAATTAAAGGTTTTTCAAATTCAATTTGCTTATAACTTTTGAACTATGCTTTCCTAAATCTTCAAAACTGTTTCCTAAATTTAGATATCCCTTAAATAAAGTAAAGAAACTACTTTTAGAATTTTGGAAAATAGTTTTCATTAATTATTAACAATTATTAACAATTTAAAAAACTGACCCTTAAAATAAAATGTTTTTCAAATTTCATTTGCTTATAACTGTATAACTATGCTTTCCTTAATCTTCAAAATTGTTTCCTTAATTTAGTTATCCATTAAGTAAATTAAGGAAACTACTTTTAGAGTTTTGGAAAATAGTTTTCATTAATTATTAAAAATTTAAAAAAACTGACCCTTAAAATAAAATGTTTTTCAAATTTCATTTGCTTATAACTTTTAAACTATGCTTTCCTTAATCTTCAAAATTATTTCCTTAATTTAGATATCCATTAAGTAAATTAAGGAAACTAGTTTTAGAGTTTTGGAAAATAGTTTTCATTAATTACTGAAAATTTAAAAAACTGACCCTTAAAATAAAAGGTTTTTCAAAGTTAATTTTCTTATAACTTTCGAACTATGCTTTCCTAAATCTTCAAAACTGTTTCCTAAATTTAGTTATCTATTAAGTATATTAAGGAATAAAAGGTTTTCCAGATTGAATTGAGGGGGCACAAAAGATCTTTAAGGTCGCAGTGCACTTTCCCCCAATTTAATTCATTCAAATAAAATTTACTTTTAACTTTTGAACTATGCTTTACTAAATTATAAAAATGATTTCCTTATTTTAGTTACCAATTAAGTTAAGTAAATTAAGTAAACATTTTTAAAATTATGGAGATCATTTTTCATTAATTATTTACAATTTAAAAAACTGACAACTAAGTTTGAAAGTTTAGTCAAGTTAATTTTCTTATACCATTTGAACTAAGTAAGCTTGTTTTAACCTCACAATTTGTTCCTCGTTTCATTAGTAATCAAATAAAATACAAAAACTGCTCTTGAAATTTAGGAAAACGTTGTTATTTTTTTATTAAAAATTGTATTTTAATATTGAATAACAAAATATAACAGAATGGTCCAGCCTATAGCCGCTGTAACGTGCTACTTTTATGGTTTCGGTGCGTGTGTGCAGACCCATCAACCTCAAGCCATCCAAAATGTCATAATTTAAGAACACTGCGTTTACATGCCTGACGAATGGAACCTCAGCATTGTGTGCCCTATCCACAAGAAAGGAGATACTCTAAACTGCGCCAACTACAGAGGTATAAGTCTCCTAAATGTCGCCTATAAAATCTTGTCGGCCATTCTGTGTGAACGTCTGAACCCTTTCGCACGTGAACTGATTGGCCCCTATCAGTGTGGTTTCAGGCCCGGTAAGTCAACCGTCGACCAAATTTTCACACTTCGGCAGATTTTGGAAAAGACCCAAGAATTCCAAATCGATACTCACCACCTCTTTATCGATTTTAAAGTCGCCTATGACAGCGTAAACAGGAACGAGCTATACAGAGCCATGTCGCTTCTTGGCATCCCTGCCAAACTCGTTCGATTGTGCAGGATGACTATGGAGAACTCGCGCTGCTCCGTCAAGATTGGTAAGAACACTACCGACTCATTTAATGTCGAGAAAGGCTTACGACAGGGTGACGCGCTGTCATGTAACCTCTTCAACATCATTCTTGAGGCAATCGTACGCAACTCGCATGTCAACACCAGCGGTACGATTTTTTTTAGATCCGTTCAATTACTTGGCTATGCTGATGATATTGACATTATTGGAAGAACGAAGCGCGCTGTCAGTGGAGCATTCGCAAGTATTGAAGTGGAAGCGGCTCGAATGGGTCTGGCTGTAAATGAAGATAAAACAAAGTATATGCTGTCCTCGGGTGAAGTAGATCATCACCGTAGGCTCGGACAAAACGTCACAATGGACAGATATAACTTTGAGGTTGTCAAGGACTTTGTCTATTTGGGTTCCACTATAACCTCTCAGAACAACATCAGTGAAGAGATCAATCGAAGAATCACTCTTGCCAATCGCTGTTTCTTCGGGCTAAGAAGGCATCTTAGTAGTAAAGCCCTCTCTCAAAGGACCAAGGAGACACTATACAAGACCCTTATCATCCCAGTCCTGCTGTATGGGGCAGAAGCGTGGACACTGACACAATCGGATGACTTGGTTAAGAAGCTGAAAATTCAGCGGCTTAGATGGCTGGGTCATGTGGAGCGTATGGACGAAAACGCTCCTGCCCGACGAGTCTTCAATTCCAACCCGGAGGGCCGACGCAGTTCTGGAAGACCCCATCTAAGGTGGCGCGATCAAGTGGTAAACGACCTCAACCAACTTGGTGTGCGCAACTGGAGGCCACTGGCTAGGGACCGGCCTAGCTGGCGAGGAATGTTGGTTGAGGCCGTGGTCCACAATGGACTGTCTGCGCCACCTTAAGTAAGTAAGTAAGCGTTTACATGCGACAGTGCTACCTTCTTTATAACAGTTTGTCGACGTTACGTTTCGTACCGATACGTTTTAATTGTTTAAAGAAGCATTGAATTTGTTTACATTTTGTTAATTATTAGCTAAACTACTTGTTCCTAAATTCTAAAACTTGTTCCTAAATTTACTGGAGTTGCCCCCAATCGATTGATACCATAAAAAGCCACTTTTGTGACTATGTGCTGCTAAGTATACGCCAAACTTAAATTGTTAATAACTTTTAAACTAATTGTTCCTAAATTCTAAAAATGGTTTCCTAAATTTTCCTAAATCATTCCCAAATTATAGAACGAAAAAAATGAAAAATCGGTGATATAGTGCTGCTAAGTATATGGCGGTGAGGCCATAAGACCACCTGCCACACTAAAGACCTAAATAGGTAATTTAGTAACTCAGCAACTTTTATGACACTTGATTTGAAAACCCATTTTTACATCCCATATCCAGAAATTAAATAGCTTGACTTATACATTTTTATCGGACGTAACATACAATTATCTCATAGTACTATAAGATGCATAACCCAGATTTACAGATTTGAACTGATGCCCGGCGCTCAGCTGTGCATGAGACACTTGGTTTAAATTATTTTCCTTTGACTTTACCATATTTTCAGATACTTGGTAGAATATCCACACTATGACTTATAGACATGCATGACAGTTTTTTTTGTCTTCGACCGACTAGACGGTAAAGAGTCGCAGTGTCATTTCGATACGAAGAATAAGAAGATTCTAGACGCGACGATTTATTTGCAAGAAGTTCTCCTTTTTCTTGGAAGTTAGACTAAGTGGACTTAGTCGAAATTCCAAGCTTTGTAGGGAAAACTTTCTCGCCCATTACTTGCAAGAAGTATTTGCAACTGGTGCCATCTACCAGAGAAACGGCACGGTAACTCACATGGTGCTGAACGCACCCAATTTGGTTGGCCATTAGAAATGAATCCACATCTAGAATCCACCCCGACGAACACATTCCACTTCCCAGGGAATCCACTTGGTCTCCATTTTGAAAAGAGAATTTCCAAGTCATGCGCAGTACGCCATTCCCAAGGAAGTATTATTTTTGAGCGATAGGCGACTAGAAGTTGTCGCTACGGATATTTTGCTTGGCCTACACGCAGAACTACATAAGATTAGGTTTACACATTAGACTGCAGAATGATGTGTTTACAACAACTACAGTGCATAAGCGAGAGAAATTTCTGCCTGACAGATGAATGTCAGATTACTGAGTTCATCTTTAGCTGAAATATGGGAACACTCTCACAATCCAGCTGACGTAACCAAATGCGATATTTTATTATTGGTGTGAGCGATTTACCTGACTGATACTCTAGGAGTACTCCCGTTGTCGTTCAATAGAATTCACATTGACAGTTAATGTTCAAGATGAGTGCGAAGGGTGATGTGAGCACTAATGACGTCATCAGTGACTCAGATTTCGTTCCTTGTCTTGATTTCTACTGCCCAGCAGAAATTTCTGCTTAAGTCCTTTTACTTTACAAATAGTCACTCGACAGCAGAGAAAGTTAGCTTGACTCATGATACTGTCGAGTGCGATTCGACTTTAAATGACAGACGTAGTCATGCCATTAATTTTGTAACTTGTTGGTACTGACATCTACCAAAAACAGATCAGAATCGCATGGTCAGGATAATTTGACCATTCGAGGTAAGAATACTCACATTACTGAAGTAATGACATTTCCTCTGTCAGATATAATAAATTATTCAACACCCAGTCAAGATCAGCACAGTCGCTTTTACTCAATATGTATACCCGAAAGTGCGTATATTCCGAACCAATATTACGTTCTGTCACATTCTTCAATGTGAACATACTCAAAACGCAAAAATATTGTGCATAATTGTACATTCCGTCAGATTTACTTTGCACCAATATGCAGGACACTTAATATCAGAAATGTGTAAACAGACCGTATAAACCTGCAACTACATACCATCATTGACGTCACAAACACACAGAGCTATAATTGGAACGAAAGAAATCTCATTGGAAAACAGGGCGTTGGCCGAATGGAATATGGAATCATTATCCAGGAAGCCAGCCACAAATTTCATTTTACAGAAGACCATTGACTAGAGCGCAAGTCAGCAGCAGAACGGTGATAAATTGAATTTTTTTTTGTTGCTGCGACCATTTTTTTTTTTTTTTTACTGAGGAGGAAATAATACACTTGCAGGACCAATGTGTTATTTCCTCATTATCTAACTGAATAGAAATTGAAACATAACTTCAGGTGAGTGAATCTTTTTCAATTATATATTCGAGCAAAGGAATTTCAATTCTTTTGCCCCGATATATGATTACATATAGAACCATGTGGCCCCATACTTATCGCCAATTTATTCCATGTGGCATAGGTGGATTCGTCGCCGAGATCTTGTGGACAACACCTACGAATTTAGGATCATTCGATCAAAGACGCAGGAGATTTTTTTTTGGGACACCGACAAGCGGAAGTACTACGGTCCTATTAGTGACTATATGACCCATTTGGATCGCCGCATCCCTCACATCATGTACATACTCCGTTTCATTGAGACAAAATAAAGGCTATTGCGTTAGTTTACGCACCATTAAGGATTTCCCTTTTGTTTGGAAGTGGCGTCTCGTTAAGAGAGCAGATACAGAAGAGGGTACCTATATACGTACCCCTCACCTCAGCAAGGATACATATGTATATACATAGCCGCCAAACGTGCGGCCTGGTAATCATACGAGGAGGCACAAAAGGGCGTTGATTCGCAAGTCGGCTCGCCTAGGAATGCAACCTCTCCACCTTCACCAGCCGCACCACGTTTTATTTCCTTTTTTCTTATACACGCTACGTATAACACACGCGCCAGTACCGTAGGCGTACCACGAGGCGACTTTTTTTTGTACAAAGAAAGCCACCACCATCCTCAGCATACATAACTTTTGGGATATATACTCACAAGCCAATGATGATAACGCTCCATTGATCGAAGCGGACATCAACTTGTTCTTTTTTACCGCCCTCTCGGCGCAACGCAGTGACCAGATACGATTCTGTATCCTTTGGTCATTTATATTGGGATTCCAATTCATTTGCATCACACGTCGTGGGAGCACCAAGACTTTCATCGAGGGATTCCACACCAGTAACATCACTCATCGCGGGATAACATATTTCCGGACGCCTGGCGAGTGCTGCTGCACAGATGCCGGTCCTTCATCAGTTCATCAGCTGTTCATCAAGATTATTTCAACATTCATCAGATCCTGAATCTACTATGTATTATTAAAACTAGTAAACCTTTTTATCCAGGTAACAAATTATTTTTATTAAGTATAAAGTGAGAGTGAAGTTAATTAAGAAAGCGTGAAGCCCACGCGCTTGGCCGCATTTTTGGCGAGCTACTTTGGCTCATGTACGCCACATTAGGCGTAAGCATACTTTTATAACGTCCACGGACGGTGGCAATTTCGTTTACATATGAGAACATAAGAGCTCAGGCTGCATATGAGGATTTATATTCATTATATTTTAGAAAAATAGTGATTAAACTTGACAGTGAGAAGTGTAAACGGTATCCACACCCTTCCTAAATCGAATTCGAGATCCATTCCGGTACGAGTAGTTATGACTTATGAGATCGGTTTCCATTAAAAGTAGATTCATTGATAGAGCCCGTGCTCGTAGCTTTTCTTAAATCTGTTTTCTTTGGGATTCATACCATACATTCTGCAACCGTAACCAAATTTATTCGCGTTTGAAGAAATGCATTTAGAATATAGTATTTTGTTTTTGATTCCCTTATCTCTTCATTGACAAGATCCGTACTTTTCAGACACCAAAACTTTTATCCTCCGGTCAAAGATTTATTTTTGTATCGTGTGTTCATCCCGTATCATGTTGGTAGCGACCAACAACGCCAGCGTTGAACGCCGCGTTGAATTTTTTTTTCGAAATTAATTTCTTTATTACAATTCGTCACTCAGTGCCAGATACACAGTCGCGCTCGATGATCACTCGCGATTACGCTTTTGTTAGGTTTGCATCTACCGTGTCAATGGTACATAAGCCCGGTCTTTTATCGTCTTGCCGCAATATTCAAGTAAAAATAGGTACTTTATTTTTGAAATCTAATTGTCTTCTGCATTATTGTGCCCAATTAAAAGAAATCGATTGAAGGTTTACATACCATAACCCAAGGTACCTGTGGGTTCTAGCTAAAACAATCGACATATCCTAAGCATGGAATATATAACCATATGTCATAGTCAAGTAGTGTTGACAATATCAATTTTGAATTTAATTGTAGGGAAAACTTTCCCGCCAGTCACTGGCAAGAATGAACGCCACCGGTGCCATCTATTGGCAAGTAGATTATTTTCTCATATTCCACTGAACTTTCTCACAACCCATTGAACGCGTTTATTGGAATCCACCAAAAATGAGTTCCACCCAAAAAGGGATCCACTTTCAAAATGGACTCCCCCGAGTAGCACAGAATTCGATTTATAACAAGAATTTGGTTGTATTTCTGTTTTATTAGTGTAGTCTGCAACACCATGGGTTGTTACTCAGTTTTACATTTGTTCATTGAAAAAAATTTGCAACTTTGTCAACTGATATGCTAAAAATCTGTTTCATAAAAGTTTTAGCATGTTTCACAAAAAATTAAATTATTGTTAAATATTTATATGCAAGTCAACTCTGCTGTGAAAGTGAAAAGTTGAATTTAAATATCGCTCCTGAAAATTTTATTTCGAAAAGTTAATTTAAATATTAAAATTAACATACAAAAGCCAAAACTTTTAATTTAATTTATATTGAAAATTGTCAAAGAAATTGTAAAGCCGATTTGACACCAGGTAACACAATTTATCAAACCCCTGATATTAATTTGTATTTGGAGCAGTCACATGACTGATAATAAAAGAAAAATCAGTCAATCATCTCCAGAAGACTTCACCCATCAAGTCACGGATCCAATTAATAGAGCACCTAAAATTTATAAAACACAAACAGCAATGTCCATCTCAGCCTCAGATTTGCAAAAAATTAAATTAATTGTGGATAGTTCTCTGCAAGTCGAGCTTCTCAAAGCAACTTCAAATTTAGCTACTAAGGAAGACCTGAACAATCTTAACTCCGAAATAAACATTCTGCGGCAACAAAATGAAGATCTATCCCGAAAAGTTCAGCTATTTGAAAACAGATGTAGTTTGCTTGAGGATGAGCTCGAGGCACAAAATAAAGAAATAAAAGGAAAAATATAATTATTACAATTCCAAACCATGTAAATAGTGACCCAAAAGAAAAAGCGCAAAGTGTCACTAAAGTTCTTCTTGGAAATGAAAGTGCACAAGGATTACCACTACCCGTCAAAATCAGTGAAAACAACAACACAATAAAAATGAAAATTAATATGGGCTCCACCGAAATGGCCATGAGAATGCTTAAGAACTCGTCAAAACTTAAAGGCACAGGAGTATATTTACAAAGAGATCTCACAGAGGGAATGCAATTAAAACGAAGAATCCTTCTCGAATACAGAAGAATAATTAAAACCCATAAACCAACAGTCGTAATGCAAATGAAAAATAATACGCTTTTGATAGAAGGCAAATCTTTTTATTTAAATAATAATAACAATTTAAAATTTGATGATAATGACGGCGAACTTATACTGCAGCAAATGTTTGGGCAATTAAACTTTGAGGCTGTCAAAAAAATCATGCTGACAAATAGACGTCAAAGTAATTGGACTAGATCAACACCACCTACACGCTACACCTTCTTGTTCACCAGGGATGCCACTTTCTAATATTGATAACAATGTATTAAGAAATTGAAAATCAAGTGCCGTCAGCTCATCAAATAATAATTGTTGTAAGATTGTATCGTACAATGTTTCTGGTTTAAATAATAAGCTTTTGTTTGTAGACTTTTTTAATTTTATTAAATCTTATGATATATTTTTCCTCTTTGAAACTCATGTTACCATTGAAAATTCAAGTAAATTTGTTAAATATTTCAATGGATTTAAACTTTATTGGATTCCTGCCATCAAAACCTCTTTAAAAGGACGAGCAAGCGGTGGATCTCTTTACGGAATCAAAATGTGACCATTGATTTATTATGATTTTTCTGAATTCCATGATTTTATTCTAGTAAAAGTGATACAAAAAAGTAATATGTTTATCCTCCCGCTTTACTTAAACTGTAACAAATGGTCTGAAGACTTCGATAACCTGGGCAACGTTATGTCTTTGTTAGCAGGCAAGAGTATTTTAATGGTTGGTGACTTTAATGCCAGAATAAGCTGCACACAAGTTATGACTCTGAGGACTATTAATAACACTTCAATAAACCCTAGTAGCAGATCATCCAAAGACAATGTCTGTAACCAAAACGGAACAAATTTACTTGAATTGCTGCAATTGTATGACAGCATTGTCTTAAATGGATGCACCGAAGGAGACACCGAAGGTCATTTTACATTTATTGGAGGGCAAGGGAAATCTGTCATCGATTATTGTTGTATAAACAATGAGTGGATAGATCTAAATTTGAAGTGATTTCCAAAAAATTTTCTGATCATATGCCTATAATTATTGAGTGGATTCCTGAAGCAACATTGCAACAGAGAAACCTGAATTTAATTCCACGCTTGAAATGGAATAACAAAAATGTCGAATCCTACCAGCATTCTTTAGGTGATTCCATTTCTAGGATATCTGCGATTCCCAAAACTACTGATGCGCTCTCAGAACAAATTACAGCATGTTTAAGGAATACTTCAAGTAACAGAGGGCAACATTCAAATAAAGCTTATAAACAAAAATGGTTTGACAGGGAGTGCATGAACGCTAGACAAAAATCGTTCGCCTTACTAAATGCAATGCGGCGAAACTCATTTGATAATGAACTTAGGAAGTGGTATATTCAATCAAATAACAATTACAAAAATCTCTGTCTCTCAAAGAAAATAAGCTTTGAAACTAATCAAGCCATTTATTTAGGACAAACAAAAAACACAAAGGAATTCTGGAGGATAGCAAAAGAAATAAATGGTTCAAATCATATTATAGGTTCCGGTGTATCTGCAGATCACCTCTCTGTTTATTTCAAGAACCTACTACAAAATAAATCTTGCCTTACGTTTTCATATGCAGAACCGTTTATATGCGATGATATTCTAGACTGCACGATATGTGTGGAAGAAGTACATTCAGTTCTCCAAAAAGCGAAAGATGGAAAAGCTCCAGGAGAAGATGGGATTCCTTATGAATTTTTTTAAAAATGCCTCTCCAATGTTTTGTGACAAATTGTTAGCACTTTTTAACAAAATTCTAATCAGTGCTGAAGTTCCAGCATCCTTCAAAACATCAGTTATATTTCCCATACATAAGAAAGGTGATTTGAACGTTGTTGAAAACTACCGTGGCATTTCGTTCATGAATGTTATAGCGAAAATATTCTGTGGAGTACTAGTTGGCAGACTGGAAAGGTGGGTGGACGAAAATAACATCTTATCAGAATTGCATGCAGGATTTAGGAAGAACTATTCTACTATTGATCAAATTTTTACACTTACATCTATAGTAAAAGCATTTCAAGCAAGAAAAAAGAAAATCTACGCATTTTTTGTGGATTTCAAAGCTGCGTTTGATCTAGTGAATCGGAGTGCTTTGCTGTATAAGCTTTCAGAACTTGGTGTTTCAACAAGATTCCTTCGAGTAGTACGCAACATGTATACGGACACAAAGTCAACAGTTTGGGATGGAGCAGTGTTTTCGGAATGGTTTGGAACAGAAACTGGTGTTAAGCTGTAATTTTTGGTGTACGCCTGGTCCCAACTGTTATGATATCCACTTGAAAAGTCTTTGAAGCAAATCGCTTGGCATTCGAAAATGCCTCAGCTCAGACCTTTGGCTAGACGCACTCAAGGTTTTGTTCTCAGAACTATCAAGTACTTCCCTAGACTCCTTTTAGCTCGCAAGCTCCACAAAAGAAAATAAAGACTGTATCTTGTTGGTGTTCGGTGAAGAAGACAAATTTATTTAAAAATGTTCTAGCTATTTATACAAATTGACATGATATCGAAATTGCTTCCATACTTCGATTATTGGGCCCACTTACAATCGATATTCCTAACTCAGCATATGGGTGAACGACCATCGATCTCAAGTGGCATGGTTCGCTCGGCATAATGCTGAGTTGACATATTTTGTTAACCCATTCATAATTCTTACGCCGCCGTTGCCGTCAGTGCAATATGACGCTTATGGTTTTTTTGTATAGACTACGAGTTGGATATGCTAAGCTCAATGCATGTATATTTTTATTACGCTGCAGTAAATGCAGCAATGCTTTGCTTTGCATTGTATTATGATTGTTATGGGGAGCAAGTGTTAAATATCGAAACAATTAATTAAGTGCATTTGGTGCTTATGGCAATGCATATGCTGGGAAGAAGGCGTCAAGTATCGAAGTATGGTTTGATATAAAGCAATCAATTAAGTGGTCGCTAGTGTGACCCCCTTCACAAAGCAAGGATGTCTTCTCAGTGCCCTCCTGTTCTCCCTTTTTATAAATGACATTGTTAAACATCTACCCGGAGGTATTAGAATTGCAGGTGCCATCATAAACGTTCTGCTATACGCTGACGACCTAGTTATATTGTCAGAGTCACCAGAAAACTTGCAACTCATGATAAATCGTCTAGCGGCATATTGTGATAAATGGGGACTGGCCATTAATACTGAAAAGTCGAAAGTTATGGTGTTCTCGCAGTCAATCCAAAATGAAGAGAGACATTGTTGGTTTTTTAATGGAAGTCGTTTGGAGGTAGCCAAAGAATACAAATATCTTGGAGTTAAGCTCAACTGAACTTTGGATTTCAGACAACATCTTACAGAAAAATCCTGTGCGTCGCAAAGCCTCATAAATTTAACATGGAGCAAGGTTTTCTTAAATCCTTACATAGATCCGTCCGTAAAATATATAATCTTTGACTCTGTAATCAAATCTTCGCTTTGCTATGCTGCGCAGGTTTGGGGGAAAAGCGAGTATGAACTAATTGAAAAACTGCAAAGAAATTTCATTGAAAAACTGTTTTACCTTCCGATCACAATTCCGAATTACGCAATCTACTTAGAAACAGGATTATCAAAACTTTTTACGTACACTCTTAAGCTTCAAGTCGATTTTATAATTAAAGTTTTGAGATACCCTGATTCTCGTCTGACCAAAAGCTTGCTACTTTATGAAGTAAGAAATAAAGATTGGTGGAAGGAGAAGTGGCAAAATTATGGTTCTACTTATGGAGAAGAAGTAAATACCAATCCTAACAACATCCAACGTTTAAAGGAACAGCTTTATAAAATCATACAAAAGCATGAAGACTCCGCTCAAAATCTCATGGTTGAAGAGGCTTGCCATTCGTTGAGCAGAATATTATACAGCCAACTAGACCACAATCTCAGTGATGCAAACTATTTCACAGACTCATTAACCTGCCAAGAAATCTCCTTAATATGTAAAGCTAGATCTGAACTTCTTGGTCTTAACGGAAGTCCCTTCAATGGAAGTTTAAGCAGTTCTGTACTCTATGTAACATGAAAGCCAAAGAAGACTGTTTTCACCTTATAAGCATATGCCCAATCTTCAAACAATATAGACTGTTCTACTTTGGAAAAGCTACTTTAACAATGGAGGAGACAACTTTTACCTTAAACGGATCTAATTGGAAAGACCTTGCCCTTTATCTAAAGGAAACCTGTGCATTTAGAAAGCTGCTTATAATAGAATACGCATAGCTATCACTATTTAATAACCAAAGTCAAACATGTTGAATAAAATATAAATTAATTTTTTTTTTGTTTTTTTTTTTTTATTAAATTTTAAATTTTTAAATTTTCTTTTTTTGTAATGTTGCCAATCGAGCTGACGGCTAAGCTAAAGCTTAAAATTCATAAAAATCTATGTAAATGTAACAAACTCAAATTGTCAATAAATGAATTCTTTACTTTACTTACTTACTTACAAGTCAAAGTTTTGAAAGTTGATAGAATGTTACAGTTACATTTACTTACAGGTTACAGGTGAAGTTACAATAACGTTGACATTGCATTACAGGGCACAGGGATGTAACAAGTTTTATGATGAGTTATAATAACGTTTTTGAGGTATTTTTAATATGTTTATTTAAATAAACCATGAATGAAAAACACATTCAGAAACTAAAAGAAAAATTACTATGGGGTAGAGTTGCCACTCGTTAAGTGGTGCATTTCTACACGTCAGAACAAAAAAACCGTAGATTTCTATTTGCCATTAGAAACTTGAAACATATAGAAGACAATCCATATTTTGACGTTTCATGAATATTTTGTTCCAAATGTCAACGCACTGCCTATAAATAGATCCCTAATGTAGCTTTTAAGAAAATCGAAAAAAAATAAATTTTTAGAGGTTTCTTATGGCGATTTTTATTGGTTACGTTAGATCAATATTTGTTGATCTAAGATCGATGTTTTTTGATCTGACAGCTTAATTTTAATTTCCTTTGGTCAACAAATCAATTTTTTTTTATCTTAGATCAATATATTAAATCTCATTTCCTTTTGAGATTTAACGCATACCACAATACTTTTTGACATTTCTCGAACAGCAGACTTTTTAAGCAATGCGAGAATTCAATTCTTTTGTGACCGTGTCATTTTGACACACACACAATTACAAAAAAAAATCAATCTCGTTTAAAAATCAAACATTTGACATTAAAATCTAGGATTACCAATAAAAATCACCATTAATCAATCGCGATTGGAGCCATCCTTTGATGGAATTTGACATTTTACGGTTTGACGTGTAGAAGACATATCATATTTTGACGTTTCATGAATATTTTGTTGCAAGTGTCAAAACACTGCCTATAAATCGATCTCTTACGTAGCATTTAAGAAATTCGAAAAAAATTAACTTTTTAGAGGTTTCTTAATCCATTCTAATCGGAGCCATCCTTTGATGTAATTTGACATATGACGGCTTGACGTATTGAAGACAATCCATATTTTGACCTTTAAAGAATATTTATTTCCAAATGTCAAAAGGTTGCCTATAAATCGATATTTAATGAAGCATTTAAAAAAGGCAAAATTTTATGTTTTTAGAGGTTTTTTATTCGATAATGGCTATTTTTTGAAGAATTTGACATTTAATGGTTTTGTTTTTAAAAAGAACGTTCTGCGTTATAATAGTTATAATAGCGAGTTTCATTCAAGAAAAGATTTGCACTTTCTGTCAAAATATTTGATCTTTTTCAACTTTGCAAGTTTCATTGCAAAAAAAAGAGCAAATCTAGATCAAATCTCAGTACGTACAAGATTCGATCTCTAATGGGTTGGGAGATTTGATCTAAATACACAAAATCGTCTTTTTTGTCAAACGTCAAATGCGAAATATTTTGTTATTTTTTGTCGTTTGTTGTGAAGTTGTGCCAGTCTGTGCAAATAATGAGCGAAGAACTTAATAATTTGAATTTTATAAACTTGGTGGAGTTTTTATTCGCTTCGTTGAATGTTTTGAAACTATGCATATCTGGTATTTTTGCGTGTCATGTCAAAATAATGTGTTTGGTTGTCAGTCATGAAAACAAGTTTCATTGAAAAGAGCAAGTCTCGAATTTGATAGCAAATCTTCCAAATTTGAATAAAACTCGCTATAGAATTAAAAGCTTAAAATTTAGATTTGTATGGTTTTAAGAATATAAACAAAAAATGAACAGCGGTAACTCTGGCTTGAAAAGAGTATTTCATTACCATGCAGTTTGTACTATACTATTGTTGAAGCTTTATGTTTTATTGGTGTTTCCTGTAACAAGCGCCTATTGTCCGACATTTAATGACGCATTTTAAGAATTTACTTTTATTTGCGAAATTTTCAAACTCATATTTATCTTATTCTTATCAATTGCTCCACAGAAAATAATTTCCATGGAAATAAATAAATACAGCTAGTATTTCCCATTGTGAATCAATAATGTATTTGCAACTATATTGCGTAAAACCAAACATGAACATAAATACATTTTTTCAAGTTTTCAACTTATTTAGTTTTTTGGGTGGCGCGTGATTTTTCTGGAGGTGAAACGTCAATATTTATGATAAAAATAGTGTTCGCTTAAGATTTTCAATTCATTTATAAATAAAAAACCAATTTTAAATCACAATATTAGACGTATTGTTTTTATTTAATACTTTGAAATGTATCTTTTTTATAACATCGTAAAGGTATAAACATTTTAAAAGAATGTAAATAATAACTTTTCAGTAACTTTTAAAAAGTTTTCGGAAACATGTTTTTTAATATAATTATAACATATATAATAACAAAAATAAATAAAGTGACAGTAAAAGAAACTTCACAGAAACATTTTTCAGGCTATTGTTATTTATTAGAAACTTTAGTTTCTCGTTTTAGTCATGTTAAATGCACAGAAAAATCCTTGAATAAACATTTCAACAACATTAGTAGAGCTCATCATCAGGTTCAACTATAGTTTTTGACTTGTTAATTTTAGTTACATGCAACATTATATAGTTCAAACAACATAAATACAACCGAAAAAAGACAAAGTTCAACCTGTATAAAACCTTATTACTACAAATTTGTTGCAAATAAAGAGGGTAAATGCGGCTATTTGGGTTGCAAAATTGTATCAGGATATGTTCCTAAAATACTTGGACAACAACTTGATTGTTTCACTAGGGTTATATCTACCCAATCAAAACCCGTCTGTGCTACTCGGGGCACGTCCACAATTCAGATTCCACAAATTTCCAGACTACAAAGGCCTTCCAGAATGCTTGCATTTCCAAAATTCAGTAGAAAGGCACAAGGGAATGATAAATAGAATACGCACTAGATTAGTTTATACTCCGTACACACCCAAAAATTACAAGCGTAGCAATTACTTCGAATTGAGAACATGTATAGAAATATCCACGGCATAGTGTGTGTCGGATCCATTAAAAAGTGACAGATGGTCATTTCTCAGCAATTCGAGCTAAGTAGTCGATGCGGCCGGTCACTTCGCTTGAACTGTCAAATCGAACCCATGTAATCACAGTGTCTGTTTATTCCCATAAATTTCGAAGTGCCATTTCTGTAGTACGTAAAACTCTGCGTAAACGCGAACCCAGGCTGATGAAGCCGAAAACTATCATCATGTAATTATTAATGGTCATGTCACATCAGTTGCCACCTTGTAGGGAAGTGAGACTAGTACATCCATTATTTACACAGAAATCTCAGATCGGCTATTCGATTCGACGTGCAAGATGACAGTTAGAATTTGTCACGCCATACCGAAACATAATGACTGACACTTAGGTTACACCAGAACCAATATTTCGGTGCTAACAAATTCATACTCGACACGTATCCATTCTGAGCAAATTACGCAATCCATGTCACCTGCGGGAATTCCCATGACGACAGACGTCAAAATATATGTGTAATGAAACTACTAATGTCATCTTGACAGTTCTATCACTTGAACGATTTTTGTCATCATAGTGACAGAAACGATTTTCTGACAACAAAACATGTTGGTAATAGTAGTTAAAACCCCTCTATTTTAGTACTCAGTACAATATATAATATATGTCATCCAGTGCAATCCATTACCTCACAGTAATATTTCCATCCAAATTGATCGAATTGTTATACTGACATTCAAGTCAGAACACATTTTTGACAAAATGAACAGTGAGCATTAACCCTTAATGCTTACTATCACATTTTACTTTTTTTCCTGCTGAGGCAGAAGATCCCTATAATTGCTTGAGCAATTAGGATTTATACAATTATAATATCGTTTGATGCCATTACTTGAGGTAAGTTTACATTTGTGAAGGGATCGCACCGGCAATCACTTTACTAATTGCCGCAAAACAATTAATAAGGTATTCAACCTTGCTTCGATACTTGATACCCGATTTCCCATCGCATGCACCGAACTCACTTCGAGTCACAATAAGTATCTATATTCATTATGCATGTATATCATATCATATGGTTCAACCGGCACTTGCTGGGCACGAGCTGTGAGAGAAATACACAGTAAACAAAAATATATTTGACACTTCATAGTGCATGGGTATTTTTGTTTATTTTGTAGGGTCGCTGGTTTATGAATGAAATTATGCATCATAAGCAAGCTAGCCCAAAAACCACTTAAAGTGTATACAAATGGTCAACCGCTGATACTGCATTTTGGGAATATCGATGGAACTTTGTCGATTATCGAAGTATGGTTGGATACCAAACAAGGCAAACGAATCTTGTATAAATAGAGCAAATAAAAATATAATACTTCACTTCTTATTCTGAAGCCCAGTGTTGTTCCATGTAGACAAAACATGTAGACTACACAATCGTCTACGTGTAGACAATTCCACGTAGACAATTCATCATTGTCTACATGTCAATGTAGACAATGTAGACAATCAATTTTGTTTCAATTTTCCAACTTTTTTTGTCTTCTAAATTATGAAAACAAAACAAATTTGTATTATTTTAGTCTTCCACTCTGCATTTTGTATTTATTAAAAAAAACCACTTCTATTGGAAATGCTAACTTCATAATTATTCAATAAGATGTCTTATTCATACTCGTCTTCGACGTCTTCATCAAAGCAATTGTATTGATTATCCTCAATTCTCACTGAATAATAAAGATCGTTCAAAAGTCAAGAGATTTCTTGATATATTTGAAAAAAAAAACTCTTTCGATTTGAGCGGAAGAGGCTGGAATAAGAATACATTTTTGTTTGCCCAATTTGACAGATTTGGATGTATAATAGAGGCCATATTCCAAAAAAAATTGGTTTTTAATATCTCTTTCATAAAGAATCTTAAAAATTTTGATTTTTATTAAAACAGTTCCAATCTTTAATCAACAAACGGAACAGTCAACCGCTTGACACCTGTTTATTAAAGTGCAGACTGAATCAAGAAGCTCGATATAACTGCAATATGCTACATATTTGTTGTTAGATTTTATTAAAATAAATTCAGGTCATCAAAGCATATTTCAACAACAAAGGACTGAATTATTAGATATTAAATTTAAATCAAACACGCAAGAATGACAGATTGGAATGGAATGTCTTCATTGTCTACATTGTCGACGTTGTCTACATTGTCGACTTCATTGTCTACATTGTCGACATTGTCTACATTGTTGACGCAATTGTCTACGTAGAAAGGTAGACAATCAAAGTCGACGTGTAGAGGAACAACACTGCTGAAGCCCAACCAACCACTTTGTTTTTATTCAGCAACTCGCTTAAAATATTGTGGGAAGTTGAACTTTGGGAACTGACGCCCGACAGAGCATTTATTGCTTTTGGGTCAACGCATTGAAGGCAACACGCCAAGCGAGTCAGTGAAGTTCTCTAACTTCCAGATATAACGATCGGACATCTTTATATGGCGATCCTGCCAGGAGCAGCAAGAAGAACTCATTAGATGTCCCGGCAAACCCAACTGGCCCTAGCAGCCAATTTGATTAAAGAGGCACAAGCTCTACTAATAGAGCCCAAAGAGACCGAAAAACTTAGAGTAGGTCCTAAACCCCTAACCATCGCCGAGTATTTGAAGCGGAATACTATCCGTATAGAAGACCAAACCCCGCTGCCCCCAGCTCCAAAGGCACGCGCAGGAAAGAGGGTGCAGTTGAGAAGACACATAGCTGAGCTGATCCGACTGGCGAGTATACCAGGCCAACCCAGTGAGATTAAACAAAAATACTTGCGCCAAGCGAAGCAAGCTAAGGGAGCCATCCGTTCCAGCAGAAACGAGAGGAAGAAGAAGAAAGCCGAGGAACAGAAGTTCCACTCCTTATTTTCGTCGGTTGCGTCCACAGCCAAGGAAGCTATCCAGCGCAACAGCTAATTGCGGTTATTTTTTTTCTCTCTCTTTCCGCTAACGTTTTTTTTCAATTTGTTACACAAATGGGTAAATCCCAATCCAAGGTAGAGGAGGTAATCGTTAATAATAACGGTCCTCAAACTAATAAACAGAATAATATTTTGGATATGAAATAGACGTAGTTTCAATAATAATAATTATTATTATTATTATAATTGCAAAATATTTAAGAGACTTAATAAGAAGTAAATTTGATAGAAAAATTAGAAAAGAAATTGTAAAAAACAGTATTAACAGAAGAAGAATGTCTGTGTAATTTTTTTTTAAATAAATACATATGTAATACCAATATTTTTATTTTTAAGATAAGATTAATTGGTTGATTTTTCGACCCTAGAAGAAGCTTTAGGGGAATTAAAAAACTGTTATAAGAGCCTTAAAAAGTCCCCAAATCGCAAAAGAAAAACAGAAGGAGCAAACAAAAAATTAAAAGAAATATTGCAGTATTGGAATATTTTCATTGAAATATTCACAGCTTTTAATATAAAAGATCTTACAGAAGAGGAAGATAAATATCTGACTAAGTTAACATCCAAGGCTAAAGAGTATAGGGAGCTTTCTGAAGCAATAGTAAATAATAATATTCAAGAAAATAGTCAAGAGGGATCAGATTTAGAAACAGAAGTAGAAAATCAGGAACGTAGGATCGATACCACAAAACCAAAAGAAAAATCCAAAACAGAAAGTGAAGAATCATCAGCAAACTTAAACAAAATGGCAGAATTCGATTTCAGTAAGGCACAAAAACTGCCTGTTCTAACCTGCGAAGAAGATAACAAACGTACCGAAAATATTAGGGATTTTCTCAACAATGTTAAATTTTACCACGACACCCTAGTTAAAGATTCACAGCCTATGTTAATTAAATTTTTGTTGAAGTGTAAAGTTCAAAGTAGGGCATTGACTGAATTAGGAACAGCCAAGATCGAAACTTTTGAACAACTAAAAACAAATTTAATATCCAAATGTGGGGACAAGGAAACAATAGAAAGCATTCAGTCCAAGTAAGATAGATCGCGTCAAAGAAACCGACCAATGCGAGAATTTGTTTCAGAAATAGAGCAATTGATAGCCAAAATGACCGAACTAGAAATCAGTATGTAGGGGAAGGAGCTCGAGAAACACTTGCCAAAGCAAATGAGCATAGAAGATTAGCCTTTCTCAAACAAGGAGTTAACGATAGGTACAAAATAATTCTTGATAGTGCAAGACATACAACAATGCAGGATGCTATAAACCATTTGTTAGAGCTAGCACCAAGTTCTGTATCAATAACGGAAACTGTCAGGTATGCCAATAATTCCAATTATTCCCAACCCCAAAACCGAAATCAAAGTCGAGGATATTTCCATAACTCCTATCGACCAGGTTATAATACTACTAATTATCCCAACCAAAATTATTCCAGGCAAAATTTTTTTCGTAGTAATAACTACTCTCCCAATTTTTCAAGACATAATAATAATTACCATCAAGCGCTTTCCCAAAATTATAACAGAAACCCTTCACTACAAAATAATCAACGTTTTAACACAAATAGAAGCATCCCTAGTAGAAATATACAAAATAATCAGAATAATTTTAATACGAGGAACAGTGTAGGCAATTTTTCTAGTAATAATAATACACGTCAAAATGGAAACCCTATTAGGAGTAACCCATCCAATAGTAATAACATTAATAGTCATAGAGTATTAGCATTGGGAAACGAGCAACCCAACGAGGGGCTAGCCGACCCATCGGGAGTGAATTAACTACTCCACCAATGCCAAATGCCATTTGCACTGCTGGAATATCTAACGGCATTTACGTACAGTTAAAGCTGAATTACGATCAAAATATAAACTTTTTATTAGACACAGGAGCTTCAATTTGTGTGGTAAAAGTCAGTTCAGTAAATTTAAATATACCCATATTAAAACATAACAGCACACAAATTCTAGGTATTTCAGGAGATTTAGAAACAATAGGAACATGTAATATTCCAATCCATTTAGAAAACCGTATAGTTCCATACGAATTTCACGTGGTACCCGACAATTTCCCAATTCCCGTTGAAGATATTATTGGAGCAAACTTTCTGTTAGAATTTAACGCCATACTTGACTTAGAGACATTTCTGTTAAAAATCAAAGAGGGGAGTAACATTATTCATCTGCCCATATGCTCCCAAGAAAATATAAATACCATCTCAATAGTCCCAAGATGCGAAGCAACCTATTGGCTAAACACAAAACACACCGAAGCTCGAATATTCTATCCGCAACAATTATGCGAAAACGTTTTTATGGCAGGATCATTATCTACTGCCATAAACGGGAAAACACCAATAAGAATTTTAAATGCACGGGATACAACAGTCACTCTCAAATGGGCCGAACCATTGTCCTCACCAGCCTCAGAACACTACATTTTACGTTACAACCAGACAAATAAATCAATAAACTCTCGAGTTAACAAAATAATAAACGAAATAAATTTTGACACATTAAATAGTGAAGAAAAAGCGGAAATTGAAGCGATATGTACCAAATACCAAGACATCTTCCACGTTGATGGTGACAAACTCACATATACACATATTGGCAAGGCAGATATCTCCCTTAAAAAGGATGCATCACCAAAATATTCAAAGCCATATCGTCTCCCACACACACAAAAACAGGATATAAAGGAGGAAATACGGAAAATGTTAGAAAATGACATTATAGAACCATCTATTTCTCCTTGGAACTCACCAATATTAACAGTGCCTAAAAAGAAAGACCCTGTTACCGGTCTACAAAAATTCCGTATGGTGATCGACTACCGTCACGTGAACGAGCGAATTGAGGATGATAAATTTCCACTACCCAATATAACAGACATCTATGATATGGTAGGAGGAGCAACTTACTTTTCATGTATAGATTTAAGCCAAGGATACTATCAAATGGAGTTGGATGCCGATAGCAGACCAATCACAGCGTTCTCAACAGAAGATGGTCACTACCAGTTAAAACGACTACCTATGGGTTTAAAGATCTCACCCAGTAAATTTTCAAGAATGATGTCCATAGCGATGTCAGGATTAACATATTCAGGATGTTTTGTTTATCTTAATGATCTTATAGTTTTTGGTAAAAGTTTAATAGACCACAATAAAAATTTAATAAAAGTGTTTGAACGTCTAAGAGAAGTAAATCTGAAAATACACCCTGGAAAATGCTCTTTCTTGCGAAAGGAAGTGTTGTACCTAGGCCACGTTATTTCTGATAATGGTATCCTACCCGATCCCACTAAATCTTCCGCAATGAAAAATTACCCAAAACCCGCCAACGCCGATGAAGTAAGAAGATTCGTTGCATTCGCCAATTACTATCGTAAATTTATCCCTAATTTCGCTACCATTTCCATCCCACTAAACCGATTACTGAAAAAAGATATCGAATTTCATTTTAATAAAGATTGCGAAAAATCTTTTACTTTGCTTAAAGAAATCCTTACAAGTCAAAAAATTTTACAATTTCCAAATTTTAACGAAGAATTCATCCTACAAACGGATGCCTCAGGTTTCGCTCTAGGAGCTGTTTTATCCAATTTCGGCGATAGACAAATTGCCTATGCAAGCAAAACTCTTAATAAAGCAGAAAAAACTATAGTACAATTGAGAAAGAGTTACTTGCTATTGTATGGGCAGTTAAACACTATCGTCCCTACCTATTCGGAAGAAAATTCAAAATCTTAACAGACCATAGACCTTTAGTGTACTTGTTCTCACTTAAAGAACCTAGTAGCAGACTAACAAAATTTAGACTACTGCTAGAAGAATGCAACTTCTATATAGAATATTCTCCAGGTAAAGATAACTGTACAGCCGACGCACTGAGTCGCATAAAAATAGACTCCGATGATTTAAAGCAATAATGTATCTGTGTTGTAACGAGGGCTCAATCAAAAGCAGAAAGTAAAATTCACGAACAGAAAGAAAGAAATAATATAGAAAACACGAAAACTGATGAACTACTCATAACCGAACTGTTAAAATTACCAGAACATGGACTTAAAATCATAGAGCTGAAGATTGTTGACAACTTTGAGGAAGATTTAATTAATTTCAAGGATATGGACATAATTCTTGGTCCAAATAAAGTTTTAGCGTATATCCCAAAAGGGAATTGTTTACTCCTAAAAAAGCCCAAGGACCGCACTACAACCCAATCGACAGCATTTGGCAAAATATTGTCGAGGGATGTGCATAAACTCTGCGGATTGAATTGTATTAAAAAGATATATATTACTAAAAATGAAATAAAGAAGCTCACATGCGGCCGGAAAGAGAGCAATATTAATGAACTGAAAAAATTATTAGGAAAAATATTTAAAGAAAGTAATATTAAAGTGCACATTATAGAAAAAAATATAGAAATTACTGATCCTGTAACGTAAATAAATATAATTATATTATATTATATAGAATATATTGAGTATTGAGAATAATGAGAATAAGAAGATGATCATGAGAATTAAAGAAGATGGTTTCTACCTACCATTCAACGCACCAGACGTTGCCCCTGAGACTTAAAAACTTAGCCTTGCATTGAGCTCCCTCCGAAACGTAAAAATTACGTAGAATTAAAATCCACCCACAAGAAGAACCCACGAACTCCCTTTTTGATTGCTAATAGACCCCTGACCTCACCATAAATATCCTATGGGCACCTATGACTCAACCCTAAGGAATACCAACAACCTGTACCAGAGAGGAAGCAGGAAGAAACAAGCATCCGTACCTCCTTGACTCATATACCAAGGACCAGTATCTCCATCACCCACTGCTCGTGCATTGATGTATATAGTATCTCTCAGATAAGACATACTTACATTCCTCTAACACGACTACTTGCTCTCCCTACTCCTCTCCCCGTTCTTCCAACTTTCCAACTCTCCAATTCTATATCCATCCCTATCACAGAAGCGCAAACCACCTGGCAGCTCACCCCAGGTGCTGACTACAAAATCCCGTAGAACAGCCTAAGACGTATCCGCCAGCGTGTCTGCGCCTATCCGCTACGAGTAATAGATGTTCTCCTCGTAGTCACTTCTCGTAATAGTTCACACCTAAAACCAGGGATTCTACTATACCATGTACTCATAACTAGGATCGCAATGCTGTCTATCGATTGCATTAGTCTTATTCCAGAGGTTTTGCTCCAGATTGCACTTATCGCCCTAGCCATGACTATCTTTCTTCCTTTGTCGGCAACGCCCCCTTTCCAGGAAATTGTTCGTTAAAACAATCCCCAAGAACGGCATGCGACAACGCAGAACCGTGGCCGAGATCGACCGTCGCGGTGGCCGGCAGTACCTTAGCCGTGACTTGCTCAGACAGGCCATGGGTACTTGCTCCGGGATCTGCTTGACCGGTGCTACCTCTTTTTTTTCTGCCGACCGTTGAGCTCAAGATGGGCTTGCTCGAATAAAATGTTTGAATGCTTGATGGCCCTCATAATTCCAAAGAAAAGACTTGTTAGAAATGAACGAAAAGAAATTAGATCCAAGGTTGCACCTCAGGAAGAATGAAGTGAGTAAACATCGAAATGAAATTAGAAATCACGGTTGGAAAGTTACCCCAACCCGTTGAACAATTCACGTAAGTATTAATGAATACTGGCAAAACAAAGCTGTTCGTGTCTGCTGTGGCTTCTACAACCTTCCATCCATTCTGCCACCACGATGCGCTGCAGAAAATGGAGGTTGAGGTGTCTAACTCAGAGGGGAGGGAGGATCAAAGGTGTTAAGGTGATCCCTCAGGTCTCTCAACCCGCCCAAAACGATAACAAAAATCGTCTCTCTTATTACCGACCTGTGGCTAACCATGGACCTACGAGTCCCCAAACTCATTAAAATTTTAGGTAGCCCCTAAACATGATAGCAAGCAAATTAAATTCGCTTGCATACTATCATTCTATATCTAAACCATGGTACCTATCACCAACTAAATTGAAACCAAATAACCTAAATGTTGCACTATGAGTATCTTAAATGTACTCCATGTTCACACCACCTTGTTCCATCCGAAGTGAGTCGAGGGTTACCACCCTCCCTATAAATAACATAAACCATCATGATGAATATCTGTAAATGTCTTCAAGCAAAATTCAAATTCAAGAAATGAAAAGAAAATATTTTTTTTTCTTAAATCGTTATATAATTACCGAATGTTTATTTCCATATAATTCTTAATATCTAACAATCTGATATCTGAATAGGATATCTCTAATATCTTCTCTTAGAAATAACTATATCCAGCAAAAATATATGTTAAAATTTATTTTCAACTTTATACCTAAATATAATACTCTAATTATCTTCAAAAGCAGCTGAAAGTCATATTAGCTGGGAGTAATTAATTATTTATAAATTGAATGAAATCTTTAAATTTAACATTAATTATTAGACTAAAGTCTATTCAAAACAAAACTAAACTATCTTGTTACTTTATTTTTATCTTTAGAAATACTAATGAGAAACTCATCAAGTGTATCTTCAAAATTATTCTATTCGCAAGATCTTTAAATAACCTATTATAGTGAAGTGTATAAAATTCTATACTCATCAGTGAATGTTTGCGAAATTTTGTTGACCCGACGTTAGGACTCGAGATTTCCTTTCAAATGTAAGCGTAATTTAAAATAAAGTTTTATTAATGTCGCGGGATGAAATATTCTCTAATAACTAAAACTAGACACGAAGACAATACGATTCTTTCCTCAGATAACTATACCAAAAATCAAAAGTAATAGAAGCAAAGCGAGCAGGCATCAGGGATCTGAGTAAGGAAAAGATTCCTCACCACAGCAAAAAGGTAGTCAATTTCAATAAAAACCATATTATGGTGGATCACCGTTTGTGTCCAGCATATAATCGATACTCAAAGTTAATATCAATGTGATTTAAATATAGATGTAAAAGCAAATATATATCAAAATATAAGTAATATAGTTAATCGATACCAAAAGATGTTGTATCTCAGTATATTTCTTACGATGGAGGTCCGGGAGTGCACTTCTGGATACCTTCCTGTAAAAAATGTTTATGGATTAAGGTAAAATAGAAAGCTACGTTATATATGACTCTACTGTGTGTTGTCTCAAGATGCTTTATTTAAATTCACTTTATCTTAGTGATATCTTTATTAGGTATAGGGTTCTGAATTACAATTAGGAACGACAAGTAAAAGAAAAAAGAAACTAAATCGCGTTTTCTCCAAGACGATACTTTGCCACGAGTAGCACTAACTCACTATGTGGAGGTGTCTGATTATTGTTCTTCAAAAGCAGAAATTCACATAACGCAAAAAAAAAAAAGATTGCTGCATTGAATTCAAATCGCGGTATCAAATATACTCGTTTAATGACCGTATAAAACTGAAATAAATGTGGTGTTGAAATGTTATTATTAAACGCGAAAGTGTTGGGTACAAATTCCCATGAGAAGTATGTTGCCGCGGCGTTGAAACGCGGGGATGTATGGTCGCTACCGACGCTAAACGTTGTTGTCTCTAAGACTGAGTGATAAAAAAAGAAATAGATAAAAAAAAAGGAAGTTGACTTATCTAAAGAAGTCCGTGAAGGAAACGTAGTAAGAACGAAAGGAATGATGAGTGGATAAGTATTTTGTCACTATTAAAAAGCGCAACGAATTGAAAATAAAATCGAAATCGATATTGTTCACACCAATAGTCTTGATTCCGAATCACAAATCAGTAAAAAAAGTTATTTTACAGTACGCGCCTATTGTATGATACTATTTCACGACCGGGAAAGGATTATTTACGCGATCTACCAACGAAGTATTTACTTTGCGTCGAGTAAAATCTATCTTGGAATCTTTAAATGCACCATAAAATGTTATACACACACTGCACTTTGTTTGAAATATACGCTTAGATACCTAAATATGTAAATATAGATGAATCTGGAGTTTCTCTTATTTGTACGGAGGAGGAGGCGTTAGGTCCTGCCTTCCGTATAATAAAAAAAAATATATCTCAATCACCGTCCGTGATTATCGACGCTGTTCGCTAGCGTACACCGCTCTCTACAGCACTGAGCTTGAGCGTACTGGTACCTCTGGGTACGTGGTTTGAGTAAGTATGCTCCCACAAATATTCACAAAATATTATAACAAAAATACAAATATTTGTTACCTGGTGGGACTGTAGATAGTGATGTACCCCGAATGGGTGATATATTTTATAAAAATTACACAAATAATTGCTGGATCTGATGTGTTTAAAGTTGAGTGTATAGCTGGAGCTGGTGTCTTTTAAAGATGAATACTTGTATAACCGGAACTGGTGTCTATTAAAGATGAGTAGCTCCCGCGTTGCATATTGGTTATTAACTTGGCAGTGGACCGGCATCTATGCTTGTGCATACACCAGACATCCTGGTGATAACTTGAAGATATCGTTTCTCCTATCGATCGATATGGTTTTTAGCCTATCAGAGGCTAGGTGTACGATGAACTGGTTTCACTGAAGATCCTTCCTCGAGTATCTTGGATATGAAGTGCATCAATGGGATGCGTGGTGGTGGCGAAATGGCCACAAGAAAAATGGAATTTGGGGTGGCGTGTATTGGCCACAAGTAGCAAGTTTTGGGTGGCGTCTGTTGCCACGAGTACAGAAGTAGCGTGATGGCGTATGTTGGCCACGAGTAAATGTGCTTGGTGGTGTGTATCGACCACGAATAGAACGTATTTTGGCCACGAGTAAAAGTTCAAGGTGGCGTGTAATGGCCACGAGTATGTGTATGCGCGATGTAGGATGCAGCCGTCGGCGAGCCAGTCGGATCAACGCCGGACGTCTGGAATTCCCTGGTGTATCCTGCAGAGCGTTTGTCTGCTCCAAAAAAAAAGGTAAAACTATGCACGTAAAATTGCGCAGCCGGCGCACACATGTATTTATTGGATTCGTTTTCTCCTTTTTTTTTGTACTTTATATTTTATACGCCTGACGGGAAGATGTTCATGGCACATTCACGAACATAAATGATTGTAAAATTTTTGTTTTGCGGCTTAGGACAGCGGTGTATTGGTGGACAATTCCTTCCGAGGACACGGTATTCCGTTTCTTGAATCGGGTGTGCTGCTCCTCCTTAGGATTTCCTCTGATTTCAGCTCCTAATCGAGTGAAAGAAAACTGCCACATTATTATTTCAGCCATGTGGCGCAGTGGATTTCTTCGTGGGAGCAAATTCCAATTGGGTTTGCTCCGAAGAATACCAAAAAAAAGTTCACAATCTTACCTTGAATATATTAATTATGTACTATTCGTGTTATCCTCATAATTGCGTAGGCAATTAGAAGATTTATTCGTGTCACAGCAATAAATATGATGCGCGATGCGAATGCTTATAAGAAAATTTTATTCGCGTTCTGCAGAGGTGAAGTGGCTTCGTCTATGTGTTTCTTCAAAATGGGGTTCTTACTCAAATTTCTGGCAGACGTTGCTACTTTCCAAGTAGCCAACGCCCTACTTCCAGTCTGGTTTCCAGTTTCCCCTGTTCGCTATACTTTCTTGTTCGTGACATAGGTGGCGCACACAAATGGCATTAAGGTGCCATACTCACTGTGTCACTTTTGTTATTCAGAGTTCGTGACGTTTCAGACATGTCATAGAACTGAATAATTTGACATGTTTCAATGAGTTGAGGCTCTGATGACACTAGATATTGCAAAACAACTATTGTATAGTGTATGGTAAAAAAAAGGAATAAGCTCTGTTTGCCGTGGAGGCATAGTATGATCGTCATGGATATTTTGGTGAAAGAAATGATGGAACGCGTAAAAATAGAGTGGTGACGTAAGTATTGATAAAACTTGCAACTTATTGCATTATAATTCACAGATTTTTGACCCATGGCTAGATTTATTTATTACTCGGCCTATGACATCTGTCAAGCATAACTTCTGGTGAAGTGTAGTGGACATACCAAAATCAGTTGGTGACTTGCTAATCGGCGGAACTATATAGTCTGTCCTCAATTTCGCTCGTAAAATCGAGTGGACAAAATTTTTATGACAACAAAAATGGTTAATGAACGATTCGATCAGATCAGCATTAAGGGCGACATTGAACTTTGTTCTCGCTGCTGTCTTTTGACTTGTCAGATTTCCTGACTTTGACAGCTGTCTGAGAGTTCTTGTGGGGTGGCACTATGAATCATTACGTTGTGAATTAACTACTCGACATGTAATGCCGGTCAGCACTAGGAGAAAATTATTCGGCCGCATCGAGCAATTTCTCTCAGCTGCGACCTGACGTCTGCCTGTCACTTTATTCTCACATCTGGCATTCTTCAAGTCAGATATTTTAATACTCTACATTTGCACTCCAGACGATGTGATCACCACGCTTGACATGTTCGGTACGAACGGGGTGTTATTTCGAATAGTGCGTATTAGGTCTTTCTTTCCAACAAGTTCTTCCAACAAAGATGCATGGGAAGGGACACATATTGGAAATTATATAGGGTGGGGAACTTCTGAGATTCAGAATGGCACCGCTGGTGTACACTGGTACAGGTACTGGCGAGAAAGTTCACCCTTCAAAGCTTGGAATTTCGACTAAGTCCACTTAGTCTAATTTCCAAGAAAAAGGAGAACTGCTCGCGAAGTAACTTCATTTCATGAAGTTTTCTCGCTCGTCGTGTCGCAATGACACTGCGACTCTTTTACGTCTAGTCGGTCGAAGACAAAAAAAAATGAATTGTACCATCTAATGGCAACTGAGTACTCCCTAGGTTACCTGGAAGTAAAACAAAGGAAAGTATTTAAACCAGGAGTCTCATGCACAGCTGAGAGCCGGGCATACGTCATACTCTTAAGCAAGATGTACGATGCTAAGTGTTTGTACATACGGTCTGAAGAAAAATGGTTGCGATTTATAATGGTGAAACTTAAACAACAACAAAAAAAAAGGTACGTCTGGGACTTAGTTAAAAATTCAAAGCAGGGTAATAAGTACTGAAGTACTTGTATTGTCATGGCTGGTGATTCATTTCTGGTTTCAAAGATTGAAATGGAGAATGTTTTAGTCTAGGATGTGGTTGTGGTTCAAGAGTCTTATCTCTTTAAGTCTTTAGTGTGGCAAGTCGACTTATGACCTCGCCTATCTTCAACTTCATAAAGATTATTTCCAATTTCTCGAACTACACAAACTTTGACGAACTTTGGACATAACTTTGCGCTCAAATGTTTTGACGCGTCGCTCAGAACATGATTTCTTGCATAGATTTCATCTCCTACTTTATACATCACCTTCCTACTCCGAAGGTTGTAACTGTTTTCGTATGCTTCATGAGTCTGGATGAGTGCTTGTTTGAGGTATGAGTGAACAATATTCATCTTGGCGACTTTGGGGAGCCAATCTATCTCCGAACAGTTCAGTTCGCGTTCGACTGGGGAGCATACACTGCCGTTCGGTAGTATTTGACCCCGAAAACATCCAAAAATTTTTGGAACTCCTTCCCAACAAATTGTGTACCATTGTCAGAGAGTATGCTCTCTGGTACTCCGTAAATCAGAAAAACTTCATCTTTCAAGAATTTTACTACGTTCGCGGCCGTTGCTTTGCGTAGTGGTTTGATGAAGACAAATTTGGTTAGTTGATCTAACACGATGATGATGTAAACGTTTCCGGATCTTGACCTAGGATACGGCCCGAGAAAGTCAACATATAAATGTTGAAACGGCCTATCCACCTCAAAACTGTTTCCCATCTCTGCTCTTAACGTCATGTTAGCCGCCTTACTGGTTTTGCACGTCTCACACCTGTCCACGTAAAGTTAGACTTGCGTGTACATACCGGGCCAGTAGAATCTATCTTTCAACCTATAAACTGTCTTCACCACTCCACCATGCGAAGCACGTGGCGGATTGTGAGCCAACGAGATCAACGTCTCCGTCATCTCTGAGGGAACCTACAACTTCCAAGTTAGATCGTCGGCCAAGGGATTACCAACCGCATGTTTGGTGCGCTTGTATATGTACCCTTCCGACACTTTGAGGTCAGATAGACGCTCCTGTTCCTTCCTGATATGACTGATGATATCAAGGTAATTTTCGGACTTAAAGGACGGATCCTCAAGATCAATGTGGAGTACCTCCGAGGCATCGATCTGTGGTAGACAAGAAAGGAAAGCTGAAACTGTCAACTCATCGTCTTCATACGCTCTCGACAGAGCATCTGGCTTGACATTTAATGTACCCTTTCTATGCTCAACCACAAAATCGAAACCTTGGAGTCGCATACTCCACCTCGCTAATCTTCCAGTTGGATCCTTCATAGTCATCAGCCATTTCAGGCTGGAATGGTCTGTGATGACACGAAAATGGTATCCCTCAACGTAAGACCTAAACTTCTGGATACCTTCAAAAGCCGCTAAGCATTCGCGTCCTGTCACCGAATAGTTTCTCTGTGCAGCATTCAGTTTCCGGGGGAAGTAGTATATAGGCTGCTCCGCCCCGGATTCGTCCCTCCCACAGAGTACAAATCCGAGGCCAGTCACGGATGCGTCGCATAGAATGACGAATTCTTTGCAGAAGTCTGGATTGACTAGTACAGGCGCTGAAGTCAAAGCTTGCTTGATTTGCAGGAATGCTTCAATAGCTTCTGGACTGAGTTTGAAAACTTTTCCCTTTTTCAATGTCTCGGTCAAGGGTGCGGCTAGGGTGCTGAAATCCTTTACAAATCGCCGATACCAACCTGCCATACCGAGAAATCGGCGAACTTGGCGAGTTGTGGTTGGTAAAGGAAAGCTAGTAATAGCTGCGATCTTATCTGGATCAGCTTTCAAGCAACCCTGACCGACCTTATAACCGAGATAGTGAAGCTCATCAAAACAAAACTTCGACTTCTCGACGTTAATCGTCAGTCCTGCCTTTGTCAAGCACTTTCCGACTATCTCCAGAGTCTCTAGATGTTCGTCGAAATCCTTCGACACAACCAATAGATCATCCAAGTATACAAATACTTGATCTCGTAATCCTGATGGGATTACGCGACTCATCAGGTAACTCAAACTTTGTGCCGCATTACATAGACCGAAGGGCATGACCTTAAATTGGTACAGTGGTCGGCCCGGTACCGTAAAAGCGGTCTTCTCCCTCGAACTTTGCTCCAGCGGTATCTGCCAAAACGCATCCTTCAGATCCACGCTAGAAATATAACGTGTCTCTGTCAGACGTGCTAGCAGCCCCTCTATATGTGCAATTGGACGAGCATCTTTCTTGGTTACTGAGTTCACCTTCCGAAAGTCCAGACACAATCGGTTCTTACCAGGTTTGCGTACAAGCACAACTGGGGAACTCCATGCGCTGGAACTTTCCTCGATGACTCCTAACGAAAGCATGCGGTCCAACTCCGCATACATAAGGGTTTCTATCGCTGGAGATACGGGATAGTACCTTTGCTTTATTGGTACGGCATCACGCGTATCTATGTAATGCTGCACTAGGTTCGTTTTCCCGAGTCCACTGACTGCGAAAGACGGAAAACTACGAACAACAGCTTCTAGTCGCTTCGACTCTTCATCACTCAACTTTATTTGGTTTGTGGGTCTTTCCTCTGCCCCACCAGTCGTAATTCCTGCAAGACCCGCAATTACGTTTGGTGCGATCTGGAATTTTTGCCAAAAGTCAACGCCTAAATATAGACGCTGGCTTAACGATGGCACGATATACAGATCAATGTCTTTTGTCACTCCTTTATATTGAATTGGGGTAGTGATTACTCCCACTATGGATTGCTTGTGTCCATCGGCCGTGGACACGGTAGTCTCTACCTTCCTTACCGCAACATTCTTATCTTTCAGGTAGGGAAGTGTCTCGCCCCTGAATCGAGAAGACCTAAGAAGTTGTCTTCAAATAACCTGACCGTCACATACGGACGTGGGTCATTCGATTCTCGGCCTAAGGTTGCCGACGCTATGTTACGATAAGTAGTCCGCTTCCGATGGAAGCGCTCCCTTGTCCGTCGTATTCGTTTGGACAGTTCTGGAAATGTGACAATTCGCTTTCGCACTTCTTCATAATTGCGTAACCTTTCGTGGAAGGATTTACGATATAATGGTTCTATAATATTACTGTTTAAATTCAAATTTATAATGGGTTTGGGTTCTACATTCATAGTAGGGATTGTTCTACAATCATTGTTCGGTAATTCACTAGTAGTTCTATCTGGTTTTAAAACTTTAATCTTTGGAAGTTCAAGAGGCTCTTCGGATTTGGAAACTTGAACTCCGGGTAAATCTAATCGGAGCGAACCCCCCCGGTTATTGGGTTGTTCCTCCTCTCGTTTCCCGCTAGACATTTCGGACAGGACGGACTATACGCTTCTGCTAAACCGCAGCGGAAACAAAAGACTTTGTCAATAGGTTTCGCGCAATCGCGAAAACCATGGCCAAGAACTTGGCAGTTCCAGCATTTGTGTGGCTTACGTTCTCTCTGGATAGCTTCTACGCTGGTAGAGGGTATTGCCACAGTTAGATCCTGACAAGGTTTGTCTATAATTTCATTGACAAATCGCCTTGCAGGAGGACGTTGTGCATTTTGCACGAAATTCGGACGGTTGTTCTCATACTGAGATTGGGCTTTTTCTATAGCTCGACAATAATAAGCTAGCTGTCTTAAGCTAGACGGACTGTAGGTTATGAGAAGTTCACGCATGCGTCTACGGACATTAGTTTTTATAATTTCTACGAGTTCCTTCTCCGGTCTAGGAACTCTCATTCTGGAATTCAAATGTTGAATGGCGTCGAAGAAGTCATTAAAGGACTCGCCATTCATCATCTTACGGTCAGACAACTTTCTGAAAAGTTCGGTATCGCCTTCTAGACTGCGGTATTGATCTACCAAAGCAGTCTTCAACTCGTCCCAAGTCGTGTGTTTATTGCCTTTCAAATATACCCAATACCAGGATTCCACTGAACCTGATACGAAGTGGTAGAAATTCGCGGTAATTTCGTACCATGACACACCATAACTGCTACCAATGCATCCTAGACGGAACAAGAAATCGTCCACAGACATGTTTTTGCCGTCGAACTTCAATCCCCATTTGTGGAATGGATGAACACGGTTCGAAGAAGTGGCATTCGAGGGTGGTGGCCTGGGTGGCGAAACAGGTGACTCGTCGTCGAAATTGAAAGCGTTTACCCGCTCCATAAACTCATCTTAATTGGAGCCTAGAGGCATTTGTGCTGGATTGACCTCCGACAATGGTGGTACTCTAGTATGCTCATAATGTGGTGTATAGCGGTCTGCTAGATCGATATTATCGATCGGCCTATGCTCGGACTGGACGTTATTATGGGTAGTTGGGCCATTGGCTGCGCAAGCGTTGGTGACACGTGGAGTGTCTAAGTTGGCTAAATTAACTTGCCGTGTAGCTTTTTGAGTCGACGTGACGCCAAGGGGGTCAACGGATTTAGGAGGAGCAGATGACTTAGGAGGAGCGATGGGTTTAGAAGGTGCGGCGGGTTGAGTTGCCTTTACAGTTCGTTTCTGTAGAAGTTGCGTTACTTGGTCAAGTAAGCTCATGTGGCTTTTTTCTAATGCTTCAGCCATAAACTTTCTATCGTCGACCCTGTGTAGGTCAATAGTAGCGGATACTACTTTCTGTATGTATGCTGAGTGATCAGCAGCATCCTTACGTAATTGCTCTTCTGCTCTCCTCACTTCTTCCTCGTCTACTTCAATACTCCTATCGCCAACATCATCCCCAGGTATACTTACAGCTGGGCTGGCATCATCATCGGAGACGTTCTCTATGACATCGCCTTGGCTACTGCCGGGTTTGGGTTTCGGAGCTGTAGGAGCCATGACCTCGTAGTCTTTATATTTTGACAGGTAAGTGCTTCTTATAGCTCTTCTACGGCTTCGGCCATTCAACCGTGAAGGTAATCGGACGGAATAAATGCGTATGTATAAAACAATGAGATAGGTATAGTAGGCCGTGAGAAGTTCCTCGAACGGTTCCTACCAAGAAATATAACAATAAAAAAAAACAGATAAAGTAAGTCAGGGTATAAAACTTCGCGAATATCCCGTGAATAAATTCTCCAACGGGTGTTCGCCTGCAAATCCTGTGGATAAAATGTTTCAGTAGTCCGTGAGAAATCCTCGGACGGATACTACTTGCGGTGAGTAATTTTAAACTTGATAAAATCAAGAAAGGAAAATTCAAAATGTTCCGTGAGAAAGAAACCTCCAACGGGTACTTAATGATCAAATAATTCAAAAGAAAAGTAATCTAAAAGTGCTTAATACTAAAGGTATATATATATAGTTTAAGTCTGCCAAAAACAATACTTCAAAGTTTTTTCAGAAATCTTATATTCAACTGGATACTTAAAGGTAATCTTAAAACATTTATAATATATGCTTACTTATAACAATAAGAAAAATCAAATGTAAATATCAATACTTGTACTGTATTTTAAACTACTTTAATACTATAAGATCTAATAATCTAAACTGTATTCACTAAATGCGGGCTCTATCCCAAAAAAAAACTAAATGGTGGGCACTATCCCAAACTTACACGACAATCAAGAAGTTACGTCCCAACTTGACTGACGGAATCTCAAAATACTCAATACTGTATTCACAAAATCTCAAAAATATCTAAATGCGCGCACTATCCCAAACTTACACATCAATTGAGAAGTTTACGTCTCGACTCAATTGACGGAAACTCAAATACTAAATTACTAAATGCTCAGAAAGTGTCTGTTTCTTACCAACTAATTACGGAAGTTCAAAACTCATGTAACTATAATGAATCTCAAAAAAAGAATATGCTATATACTTCATTAAATATCTGGAGTATCATAAAAGAATTCAGGAGGTGGTAACCCTCCCTTCTACGGAACAAGGTGTGCAAATTTTTCGGCTCTGCAACGTAGCCGACTCAAAAAAAAAGAATTATTAACAAAAAAAACTTAGAGTGTGTAGACTTGGAAAACTTACGGCGTTCTATTGTAAGCGAAACGACAATCTCATCTAAACGAAAGTTGCTCAGATATGCGCAGGCGACATTACGCTACTGCTGACGTACGTCGGGTATAAAAACTCCAACTATCGGTTAGCGCTTCATGTCTCAACACATGTCCTCGCTTCCTAACATCTATCAAAAGATATATCTCCACATACAAAAACTGGATCGGATAACAATCAAGTGGAAATGAGTCGAATAGTAGCTGACGTAAATTAAGTCGCCTTTTGAGTGAATAACCAGCTTCTGCAGCTGACGTGCGTCGGGCAAAAAGCACCAACCACCGGTCAGAAGACCTGCTCATACTGCTCTCAAACGACCTGAATCTCGGACATCACCGTTTGGACATATCAACACCTCTGCTACAGACGACCGAGCAAGAATTACTGCTCAATCCGGACAGAGATCGAAGATATTCACTAGTAACAAGAGGTGGAGGAGAAGAAGGTAGACCTAATGCAACAGACTGATTCGGGAATAATGTCACCAACTCACTGGACAAAATAGTGCCTACTCCACTAACCTCGATGGTATTCCTCTATCTAAGAAACATCATCTTTTACCAAACGACCTCAAATCAGAAAATGATAAATTTCCAAAAAAAAAAAACTTTTTTTAAAAAAAACGAAATTTTCAGAAATTTCTAACTTCTTTCATAAGCCACTCAGGATCAACCTAACTCTCGTCAATTCTAGGCTGAACTTTGGGAACTAATTCGGGCCCCACGTTGGGCACCATCTGTAACGTAAATAAATATAATTATATTATATTATATAGAATATATTGAGTATTGAGAATAATGAGAATAAGAAGATGATCATGAGAATTAAAGAAGATGGTTTCTACCTACCATTCAACGCACCAGACGGGGCCCTTGAGACTTAAAAAGTTAGCCTTGCATTGAGCTCCCTCCGAAACGTAAAAATTATGTAGAATTAAAATCCACCCACAAGAAGAACCCACGAACTCCCTTTTTGATTGCTAATAGACCCCTGACCTCACCATAAATACCCTATGGGCACCTATGACTCAACCCTAAGGAATACCAACAACCTGTACCAGAGAGGAAGCAGGAAGAAACAAGCATCCGTACCTCCTTGACTCCTATACCAAGGACCAGTATCTCCATCACCCACTGCTCGTGCATTGATGTATCTAGTATCCCTCAGATAAGACATACTTACATTCCTCTAACACGACTACTTGCTCTCCCTACTCCTCTCCCCGTTCTTCCAACTTTCCAACTCTCCAATTCTATATCCATCCCTATCACAGAAGCGCAAACCACCTGGCAGCTCACCTCAGGTGCTGACTACAAAATCCCGTAGAACAGCCTAAGACGTATCCGCCAGCGTGTCTGCGCCTATCCGCTACGAGTAATAGATGTTCTCCTCGTAGTCACTTCTCGTCATAGTTCACACCTAAAACCAGGGATTCTACTATACCATGTACTCATAACTGGGATCGCAATGCTGTCTATCGACTGCATTAGTCTTATTCCAGAGGTTTTGCTCCAGATTGCACTTATCGCCCTAGCCATGACTATCTACCTCTATCTCTGAAGGGATGGTATCGATCCTTTGTCGGCAACGCCCCCTTTCCAGGAAATTGTTCGTTAAAACAATCCCCAAGAACGGCATGCGACAACGCAGAACCGTGGCCGAGATCAACCGTCGCGGTGGCCGGCAGTACCTTAGCCGTGACTAGCTCAGACAGGCCATGGGTACTTGCTCCGGGATCTGCTTGACCGGTGCTACCTCTTTTTTTTCTGCCGACCGTTGAGCTCAAGATGGGCTTGCTCGAATAAAATGTTTGAATGCTTGATGGCCCTCATAATTCCAAAGAAAAGACTTGTTAGAAATGAACGAAAAGAAATTAGATCCAAGGTTGCACCTCAGGAAGAATGAAGTGAGTAAACATCGAAATGAAATTAGAAATCACGGTTGGAAAGTTACCCCAACCCGTTGAACAATTCACGTAAGTATTAATGAATACTGGCAAAACAAAGCTGTTCGTGTCTGCTGTGGCTTCTACAACCTTCCATCCATTCTGCCACCACGATGCGCTGCAGAAAATGGAGGTTGAGGTGTCTAACTCAGAGGGGAGGGAGGATCTAAGGTGTTAAGGTGATCCCTCAGGTCTCTCAACCCGCCCAAAACGATAACAAAAATCGTCTCTCTTATTACCGACCTGTGGCTAACCATGGACCTACGAGTCCCCAAACTCATTAAAATTTTAGGTAGCCCCTAAACATGATAGCAAGCAAATTAAATTCGCTTGCATACTATCATTCTATATCTAAACCATGGTACCTATCACCAACTAAATTGAAACCAAATAACCTAAATGTTGCACTATGAGTATCTTAAATGTACTCCATGTTCACACCACCTTGTTCCATCCGAAGTGAGTCGAGGGTTACCACCCTCCCTATAAATAACATAAACCATCATGATGAATATCTGTAAATGTCTTCAAGCAAAATTCAAATTCAAGAAATGAAAAGAAAATATTTTTTTTTCTTAAATCGTTATATAATTACCGAATGTTTATTTCCATATAATTCTTAATATCTAACAATCTGATATCTGAATAGGATATCTCTAATACCTTCTCTTAGAAATAACTATATCCAGCAAAAATATATGTTAAAATTTATTTTCAACTTTATACCTAAATATAATACTCTAATTATCTTCAAAAGCAGCTAAAAGTCATATTAGCTGGGAGTAATAAATTATTTATAAATTGAATGAAATCTTTAAATTTAACATTAATTATTAGACTAAAGTCTATTCAAAACAAAACTAAACTATCTTGTTACTTTATTTTTATCTTTAGAAATACTAATGAGAAACTCATCAAGTGTATCTTCAAAATTATTCTATTCGCAAGATCTTTAAATAACCTATTATAGTGAAGTGTATAAAATTCTATACTCATCAGTGAATGTTTGCGAAATTTTGTTGACCCGACGTTAGGACTCGAGATTTCCTTTCAAATGTTAGCGTAATTTAAAATAAAGTTTTATTAATGTCGCGGGATGAAATATTCTCTAATAACTAAAACTAGACACGAAGACAATACGATTCTTTCCTCAGATAACTATACCAAAAATCAAAAGTAATAGAAGCAAAGCGAGCAGGCATCAGGGATCTGAGTAAGGAAAAGATTCCTCACCACAGCAAAAAGGTAGTCAATTTCAATAAAAACCATATTATGGTGGATCACCGTTTGTGTCCAGCATATAATCGATACTCAAAGTTAATATCAATGTGATTTAAATATAGATGTAAAAGCAAATTTATATCAAAATATAAGTAATATAGTTAATCGATACCAAAAGATGTTGTATCTCAGTATATTTCTTACGATGGAGGTCCGGGAGTGCACTTCTGGATACCTTCCTGTAAAAAATGTTTATGGATTAAGGTAAAATAGAAAGCTACGTTATATATGACTCTACTGTGTGTTGTCTCAAGATGCTTTATTTAAATTCACTTTATATTAGTGATATCTTTATTAGGTATAGGGTTCTGAATTACAATTAGGAACGACAAGTAAAAGAAAAAAGAAACTAAATCGCGTTTTCTCCAAGACGATACTTTGCCACGAGTAGCACTAACTCACTATGTGGAGGTGTCTGATTATTGTTCTTCAAAAGCAGAAATTCACATAACGCAAAAAAAAAAAAGATTGCTGCATTGAATTCAAATCGCGGTATCAAATATACTCGTTTAATGACCGTATAAAACTGAAATAAATGTGGTGTTGAAATGTTATTATTAAACGCGAAAGTGTTGGGTACAAATTCCCATGAGAAGTATGTTGCCGCGGCGTTGAAACGCGGGGATGTATGGTCGCTACCGACGCTAAACGTTGTTGTCTCTAAGACTGAGTGATAAAAAAAGAAATAGATAAAAAAAAGGAAGTTGACTTATCTAAAGAAGTCCGTGAAGGAAACGTAGTAAGAACGAAAGGAATGATGAGTGGATAAGTATTTTGTCACTATTAAAAAGCGCAACGAATTGAAAATAAAATCGAAATCGATATTGTTCACACCAATAGTCTTAATTCCGAATCACATATCAGTAAAAAAAAGTTATTTTACAGTACGCGCCTATTGTATGATACTATTTCACGACCGGGAAAGGATTATTTACGCGATCTACCAACGAAGTATTTACTTTGCGTCGAGTAAAATCTATCTTGGAATCTTTAAATGCACCATAAAATGTTATACACACACTGCACTTTGTTTGAAATATACACTTAGATACCTAAATATGTAAATATAGATGAATCTGGAAATTCTCTTATTTGTACGGAGGAGGAGGCGTTAGGTCCTGCCTTCCGTATAATAAAAAAAAATATATCTCAATCACCGTCCGTGATTATCGACGCTGTTCGCTAGCATACACCGCTCTCTACAGCACTGAGCTTGAGCGTACTGGTACCTCTGGGTACGTGGTTTGAGTAAGTATGCTCCCACAAATATTCACAAAATATTATAACAAAAATACAAATATTTGTTACCTGGTGGGACTGTAGATAGTGATGTACCCCGAATGGGTGATATATTTTATAAAAATTACACAAATAATTGCTGGATCTGATGTGTTTAAAGTTGAGTGTATAGCTGGAGCTGGTGTCTTTTAAAGATGAATACTTGTTTAACCGGAACTGGTGTCTATTAAAGATGAGTAGCTCCCGCGTTGCATATTGGTTATTAACTTGGCAGTGGACCGGCATCTATTCTTGTGCATACACCAGACATCCTGGTGATAACTTGAAGATATCGTTTCTCCTATCGATCGATAAGGTTTTTAGCCTATCAGAGGCTAGGTGTACGATGAACTGGTTTCACTGAAGATCCTTCCTCGAGTATCTTGGATATGAAGTGCATCAATGGGATGCCGTGTATCAATGATACTGTCGCAGCGTGGGTCTGCTGCAGCCGATGCTAGTGTGGTGGTGGCGAAATGGCCACAAGAAAAATGGAATTTGGGGTGGCGTGTATTGGCCACAAGTAGCAAGTTTTGGGTGGCGTCTGTTGCCACGAGTACAGAAGTAGCGTGATGGCGTATGTTGGCCACGAGTAAATGTGCTTGGTGGTGTGTATCGACCACGAATAGAACGTATTTTGGCCACGAGTAAAAGTTCAAGGTGGCGTGTAATGGCCACGAGTATGTGTATGCGCGATGTAGGATGCAGCCGTCGGCGAGCCAGTCGGATCAACGCCGGACGTCTGGAATTCCCTGGTGTATCCTGCAGAGCGTTTGTCTGCTCCAAAAAAAAAGGTAAGACTATGCACGTAAAATTGCGCAGCCGGCGCACACATGTATTTATTGGATTCGTTTTCTCCTTTTTTTTTTTTTGTACTTTATATTTTATGCGCCTGACGGGAGTATGTTCATGGCACATTCACGAACATAAATGATTGTAAAATTTTTGTTTTGCGGCTTAGGACAGCGGTGTATTGGTGGACAATTCCTTCCGAGGACACGGTATTCCGTTTCTTGAATCGGGTGTGCTGCTCCTCCTTAGGATTTCCTCTGATTTCAGCTCCTAATCGAGTGAAAGAAAACTGCCACGTTATTATTTCAGCCATGTGGCGCAGTGGATTTCTTCGTGGGAGCAAATTCCAATTGGGTTTGCTCCGAAGAATACCAAAAAAAAGTTCACAATCTTACCTTGAATATATTAATTATGTACTATTCGTGTTATCCTCATAATTGCGTAGGCAATTAGAAGATTTATTCGTGTCACAGCAATAAATATGATGCGCGATGCGAATGCTAATAAGAAAATTTTATTCGCGTTCTGCAGAGGTGAAGTGGCTTCGTCTATGTGTTTCTTCAAAATGGGGTTCTTACTCAAATTTCTGGCAGACGTTGCTACTTTCCAAGTAGCCAACGCCCTACTTCCAGTCTGGTTTCCAGTTTCCCCTGTTCGCTATACTTTCTTGTTCGTGACATAGGTGGCGCACACAAATGGCATTAAGGTGCCATACTCACTGTGTCACTTTTGTTATTCAGAGCTCGTGACGTTTCAGACATGTCATAGAACTGAATAATTTGACATGTTTCAATGAGTTGAGGCTCTGATGACACTAGATATTGCAAAACAACTATTGTATAGTGTATGGTAAAAAAAAGGAATAAGCTCTGTTTGCCGTGGAGGCAAAGTATGATCGTCATGGATATTTTGGTGAAAGAAATGATGGAACGCGTAAAAATAGAGTGGTGACGTAAGTATTGATAAAACTTGCAACTTATTGCATTATAATTCACAGATTTTTGACTCATGGCTAGATTTATTTATTACTCGGCCTATGACATCTGTCAAGCATAACTTCTGGTGAAGTCTAGTGGACATACCAAAATCAGTTGGTGACTTGCTAATCGGCGGAACTAGTCTGTCCTCAATTTCGCTCGTAAAATCGAGTGGACAAAATTTTTATGACAATAAAAATGGTCGATCAGATCAGCACTAAGGGTGACATTGAACTTTGTTCTCGCTGCTGTCTTTTGACTTGTCAGATTTCCTGACTTTGACAGCTGTCTGAGAGTTCTTGTGGGGTGGCACTATGAATCATTACGTTGTGAATTAACTACTCGACATGTAATGCCGGTCAGCACTAGGAGAAAATTATTCGGCCGCATCGAGCAATTTCTCTCAGCTGCGACCTGACGTCTGCCTGTAACTTTATTCTCACATCTGGCATTCTTCAAGTCAGATATTTTAATACTCTACATTTGCACTCCAGACGATGTGATCACCACGCTTGACATTTTCGGTACGAACGGGGTGTTATTTCGAATAGTGCGTATTAGGTCTTTCTTTCCAACAAGTTCTTCCAACAAAGATGCATGGGAAGGGACACATATTGGAAATTATATAGGGTGGGGAACTTCTGAGATTCAGAATGGTGGATAGAATCTATTTCCGGGTGTGGATTCCAATACATGTGGAACCTACTTCGGGTGGAATCTATCGGGTGCGTTCAGCACCCTACAATCCTTGTAAAAAGAAATTAATACTTAATGACTACCAGATTCTTTCAACCAGCGGACATGCAGGAATAAACCGCATGCTACAAAATATAAAAAGAAAATACTTTTGGACAGGCATGCAAAACGATGTGACGACATACGTAAAGCATTGTCCAATTTGTCAACGAAATAAATATATTCAGCCAAAAAAGCAACCAATGACAATCACATCGACAGCCGAAACTGGTTTTGGCAAACTATTTTTAGATCTAGTAGGACCTCTAGAAGAATCAGAAGATGGATTTAAATACATCTTAACTATACAAGATGAATTAACTAAATTCATCCAGGCAATACCCATTTCAAATAAAGAAGCAAGTACAGTGGCAAAAGCTCTAGTAGAAGGTTTTATCTTAAGATACGGAGTACCACATACCATAGCCTCAGACCAGGGAACCGAATTTTTAAATCAGGTTTTCCAAAAAATTTGTAAGTTATTAAAAATAGAACAGTTGCAATCCACAGCGTATCACCATGAGAGCATAGGAGCTTTAGAGAACTCTCATAAAGTTTTAGGAGCATATCTGAGAAGTTACGTTTCAGAAAAACATACCGATTGGAGTACATGGCTACCATACTACGTTTTCTGTTATAACACATCAGTACACATCAGTACACTCAGAAACCGGATATACACCTTTCAAACTAATATTCGGAAAACAGTGTAACTTACCATCAAATCTAGTTAAACAGGTAAAACCTGTGTGCAACTATGACGACTATGTAATTGATTTAAGACATAAATTACAAATCACTCATAAAGATGCTCGAGAAACTCTGATAGGCAAAAAGATAGCTAGAAAAAATAGATTTGATTTAGAGGAACGTGCAAAGAGCTCAAATTTTGAAATAGGAAGTTAAGTTTTACTTAGAAACGAAAATAGAAAGAAACTTGATCCAATCTACGTAGGTCCATACGAAGTTTTGTCTCAAAATGGTGTAAACTGTGATATAAAATATGAAAACAAAAAGATAACAGTTCATAAAAACAGATTAAAGCCTTTTTATGTATATTTAACATTAATTTAAATATTACTGATCAAAAAAAAAATCTGTAAATTGATGGAAAGATGATAAACAAGATTGTATAAAGCTTTTAAAAAAAAAACGAGAAAGTGAGTCCGTAAATATTAACTTGTAAGAATAAATAAAAAAAAAGTAAAAATTACGATGATATCATGTGTAAATAAACTTGTAATATATGTTAAAATAAATTAAGGCCGGCATAGACTTAAAATTGCATAACTAGATTATCTTAAATACCTAACTTTAATAACAATTAGATAAAATTAGTATCTATCTCATAATAACTTAACTAGTAAAAAAAAAAAAAAAAAAAACATTATATGTGTGTATCTTATCATAAGAATATACAATTCGTTAAAAAAAAATATTTATGCTTACACTATATCTACAAATATCTTTAAAAAGTATAAAGCTAAAACAATTCAAATTAATGTGGCTATTGATAAGCAATTTAATACACAAAAACAATTCAATGGTGAAACACAAAAAAAAAAAAAAAAAGTTATGTAGTTAAGACTTAAGAGAGTAAAAATCAATTATTGTATGTAAAGAGAAAAGCATAAACCAGAAAAAAAAATAAGTAAATATTAAAATCGATGAAAAGATTATAAAAATATATGAAAACAAAAACAAAATAATTAATAATAATAAATTAAACACTTTAATGTATTCAACAAAAAAAATCATCATATAATATCATTAACATATAGAATAACATAAAATAAGATCCCTCATTGTACAAAGTGTCGCATAAAAAGAAGAAATCATAAAATGTCATGATTTCTCCTTTTTCTCCCAGGAAGGGTGGCGTGAAGGGATCGCACCGGCAATCACTTTATTAATTGCTGCAAAACAATTAATAAGGTATTCAACCTTGCTTCGATACTTGATACTCGATTTCCCATCGCATGCACCGAACTCACTTCGAGTCACAATAAGTATATATATTCATTATGCATGTATATCATATCATATGGTTCAACCGGCACTTGCTGGGCACGAGCTGTGAGAGAAATACACAGTAAACAAAAATACATTTGACACTTCATAGTGCATGGGTATTTTTGTTTATTTTGTAGGGTCGCTGGCTTATGAATGAAATTATGCATCATAAGCAAGTTAGCCCAAAAACCACTTAAAGTGTATACAAATGGTCAACCGCTGATACTGCATTTTGGGAATATCGGTGGAACTTTGTCGATTATCGAAGTATGGTTGGATACCAAACAAGGCAAACGAATCTTGTATAAATAGAACAAATAAAATTATAATACTTCACTTCTTATTCTGAAGCCCAACCAACCACTTTGTTTTTATTAAGCAACTCGCTTAAAATATTGTGGGAAGTTGAACTTTGGGAACTGACGCCCGACAGAGCATTTATTGCTCTTGGGTCAACGCATTGAAGGCAACACGCCAAGCGAGTCAGTGAAGTTCTCTAACTTCCAGATATAACGATCGGACATCTTTACACATTATTTCATCAGGCATCATAACAGAATGATAATTTTGCTACGATGACTGATGGAATATTCTCGAAACCACATGGTGGGCAAGCCGAACCTAAACCATCCCTTGTTATTCCTAGGAATCATTATCGAGGAAGCATCCAAGAGGACGGGCAGTTACCGGCGCAGAACAGGCGAGGTTGTGCCAGGATTTCCACGCAGAATTGAGCATGAGGCGGTGTTCCACGCGAGGCAGCGAGGAAAAATTGCTTTTTTTGTACTCCCACACCCATTTGTGGAATCCCTATGAAGCCACTCGAAATTATAGGGGAATAAAAGAAGTGAACTACATATAGCTGCACAGACTGTGTTTGTTTAAAACAAAGCCTTATTCTTTTCCTCTGCTTCTTCACATAACCTGGCCTCAGCACACACGTGCACACCGGAGAAGGGGGGAAATTCCTGAAATTGTACATTCGCAACCATACCACGAGCAGACGTCGAGCGTTGATCCGCTCGCCGGGTCGCCGACGTCTGCGACATTTATTTTTGTCTGTTCTGCGACACTTCAAGTCCTCACATCGATTCTATAATCTTATGGTATTGGACAGCCACTCACCGTGGGCCTAACATTAGGCCCACACTTCATTGCATGCTGTAAAGGGTACCCAGTCTCGATAGGGCTGTAGGCCCCAACAAATTAGGAAGGAATCTTTGTGGTACCAGTGATTTGAACGTCTGGCGCGTGCTTTAGACACGGATGCCGGTTCGGTAACCACCTTTACTTCTGTTCACCAGTTCCTGCATCTTTATTAATTGCAATTGTATTCACCAGTTCCTGCATCTTTATTAATTGCAATTGTATTCACCAGTTCCTGCATCTTAATTAACTGCAATTGTATTCACCAGTTCCTGCATCTTTATTAATTGCAATTGGATTCACCAGTTCCTGCATCTTTACATATTACAACGTTATTCCCCAGTTCCTGATGTATATTTATGTGATGTATTTATTATTCAAATATTAGCTTTCTGGATTACCAGGTAACAAGTTTAATGCATAGTAGTTTTGTTTGTGATACGTCAAGGACGTGAAGATATATGTCCTTATAAAACCCACAGGCGGGTTCATAAATTGCCTTAGAAGTATATGTGCTAGTTCAGCGTACGGAGCGTACGATCATGGACGGTGGTGTACGCGATTAGAGATACTCTTTTAAGAAAATTATCTACACACTGTGGCGGGACCTAACGCCTCCCCAACCCACTCAGCGACTTACTTACTACCCTAATTTATACTCAGGGTTTTGTGGAAGATATATATATTAGTGAAGTTTTGAGGATCATATACCTTTTGAATTTACGTGACAAATACTTATTTGAACCATAAGAAGTGCGTTCTTACTATCTTACCTCTACTCGTGTTATAATTCAAATTTTTTTTTGTTTTGTCCCGTGACGATATTGGTTATCACTCACCGGGATTAGTTCGATTTCCGTGCCGAAGTCTGCGCTTCTAATTCATAACTCGAGGATCTGAATATATACAAGCGTGCGATACTTGTGAGGTTTTTCCTTTTTTTTAATTATTATCCGGCTAGTTGAAACAAATTTGTTGTTGGTGATATCCAGTATATTGATTACTTTTATTTGCGCACTTGTTTTTTTTTTATTTTTCGCGTTACACTTCCTTTTTTTTTAGTTTCACTTTGTCTTCACGACAACTTAGTTTCGCGTCGGTAGCGACCGTTTTTGAACGCGTATTGACGCTGCGTCAACACGCATATTCCCTCATTGCCTTTAGGCATTCGATTTGTGCGATCTTACCGAAAATTATTTGTACTGTACAATCGTGTTTGAGCTTACTTTTTGTTGTACGTTAACAGACACAATAGCGATTTTTGAAGTTCTTTCCGCGCGGTTATCGATTGTGTCGGTTATTTTTTAGAACTTTTTTTATTATTCTGAAGATACGACGTCTTAGATTTTCAAGGCTTCGTTCACTACCAACCCATACAATTAAATCACTGAATTTGGACCAAAAGCAATGGTTCAAGCGTACACATATATTGAAGAGTAGAAACAATATATTCCATACAACATATAAATACCTTTAACCACTTACTTTTCAGCTAGTTACCGGAGTGCACTTCCGCAACAGCAGATAACATGTATGTACATTTTTCGCATTTTGATTTATCTGAGATCATAGGCGGTAAGAATTCGATGCCGCGCTTGAATATTAACTGAAATTATTGACCTTTTATTTTTTTTTTAAATTCATTTAACGCAAGCCATACGAACCGCGGCTTGTCTCGTATTTGAAATTGCAGCAAGCATATTTGAGCATAGGAGATAAATTAGTGCATACTTACCGTGTGACTGAGATAGAATTTGTTTTTATTAAGTTTTTTTTTGAGACGCAAATACTTCAAGTACAAGATATAGGTAGAAGCCTATGAATTGAACAGTTTAGGTATAGATAGGAATATAGATTATACGTATTATAAATTTGTCCTATTGGGATACTAATATCCAATTATATATCATAATTTTAATGTTAAGTTGAAAAGAATCTTTCAAGTTCTTTAGCAATCGCTACGATATATATATTGTGGATTCAATCGTGAAAATATATTCAAACAATAATAACATGTTAGATATAAGATTATAGTTAATAAATAAGTATTTTTATAACGTTTACAGACATTTTTCGTATTTTGAATTTAGTTTTTCTTGGAATATTCTTATAGTTCATGAAATACTTTCAGCATGTCTGAGTTAGTTTATCCTAGGGAGGGTGGTGACCCTCACTCTCCTTTCACGAAGAACAAGGTGGTGTACATGGTATGGTGCTCATAGTGAGTATCAATTTTGCAACGATGGAATAAGGAGATTTACTGCGATGATTAGATACTAGGTTGAGTTAGGTTAGTTACTAGAGCAAGCACATTAATGCTTGCTTGTTTCGTCTGGGGCTGTCCAACAATAGAGTTGAGTCGTAGGGACTCACAGGTACGCGGTCAGCCATGGTTATAATCGAGAGAGTTGGTTTTCGTTTTGTAACGATAAAAATGTGAATTTACTTAATAAAATAAAATAAAAATTTTATTTATATTAAAATAAAATAAAAATTTTATTTATATTAAGAAAATGAAATTAAAAGAAGAGATAGGTTGAGAATAACGCGTATACTTACACATCCCTATCCGTGCCCATCAATAGACTCAAGATCCTACCCTGAACCTCCTATGGACATTCGCAGTCCGAACCCGAGACCTATCGACAACACAAACCAGAGAGGAAGCAAGAAGAAGCAAGTGCCCCGCTTATCCTTGATCCTCGCCAAGGAATTGCAACTCCATCGTCCTCCAACCATGCTTCAGTGCACGTAGTATTTCTAACACCCAACATACTTACACTTCCGCACCTTGGCCCTTTGTTCTTCCTACTCCCCTCCCCGTCCTTTCAATTTCCTTTTCCATCCTCATCACAGAAGCGCAAACCATCTACCGGCATACCATAGGTGCTGACTACAAAACCCCGTAGCACAGCCTAGAGGGTATCCAGCAGCATGTTTACGCCTATCCGCCGCAAGAGCTAGGTGTTCCGCTTGCAGCTCACATGTGTGGTAGTCTACACCTGAAAACCATGGACCCTACTTTAATCCCTTCGAAAGCATCTAGACCTATCGTGCCATTATCAAACAAACCTTTAATAGACCTCCCAGAGATTCTACTCCGGTAAGCACTTCTACGTCTAGCTACCCTCGTCTGATTCCGAGTGACTGGGATGGAAGCAACCCTAAGCCGGCAACGCCCCCTTTCTCAACAACTACTTGGTAAGAATAGCTGTTGGGAACGGCGTGCGACAACGCAGTGTCGTGGCCGAGATCGACCGTCACGGTGGCCGGCAGCACCCATGCCTTAGCTAGCTCAGCCAGGCCGTGGGCTCTTGCTTCGGGATCTATACAACCGGTGTTACCTCTTATTATCCTGCCGACCATTGAGTTCTGATGTTTGAACTCGAATATTAATGTTATATTGCTTAAGGGCTACCAGAATCGCCGAAGAAAAGACCATGTCGAAATTGATTGTAGGGTACGGCGAATCTCTATTGCACCTCTTAACGTAGAGCGAGAAAACATAGTAAGAAGGGAAAGAATTCTGTTTTGGATCATATGCTATCCCAAAGAACACGACACGTAAGTATTTAAAACAAAAGCTGACCATAGATTTTGGTGGCCGCCATGGCAAATCATTAACATCTACGCGGATAGCTGCCACGATGATATGCTATCCGTGGATGCAGAGGTGACTAACTCTGAGGGGAGGGAGGATCTAAGATGATAACTGATCCCCTTTGGTCTCTCAACCCACCCTATTCAACACCGAAAATCAACTCTCTCAGTGTTGTCCTTGGTTGTCCGTGGACCTACGAGTCCCCAAAACTCGATTCTATTCTCGGGCAACCCCTTGCTATGATAAGCAAGCAATAACTGCCTGCTCACATACTATCACTATCTAATCTAAAACCTATCATCGAAAATCCTAAAATTAATTCTCAAACTGTACCAACAGAAAAGAAACCTCAAAAATGTACAACCATACTTCACCTTGTTCAGCTCCAGAGAAAAGTGAGAGAGACCTCTCTCCCTATAACTAAATTACCAAAACATCCTGAAATGTAAATTTATCTCAAAAAGGCAAAAAGAAGGAAAATCAACATCAATATTTTTTTTTTGTAAATCGTTATAAAAAATCTCGAAATTTATTCATATAATGTCCTTAATACTAACAAATCTAAATTAAAACTACAATTAAATTCTTATCAAGATATCTTAATTGGCATAAAAACTTTATCTTTATAATAATTTCTCTTAAAATCTATATGATTTGAATACTTAAAAAAAAACTACCTAACCTGAAATTATCAATACTAAACGGTAATCAAGAGATTATTTATTCAAAATTTCTTAAAAGTAAAAATATTTTTAGCTAATCTCATTGGAAGCTAGTCGAAAACACGGTATCTTATCTTTTATACGAAAGCCGTAAACAAAAGAAAAATGTAAATTCCTACCGCGGCGTCAAAAAAAAAACTTTATCGATACGAATTCTACTAACGATAATGATCTGAAATGTATCCCCGTGGATACTTAATGTAGTATATATGAGCTACTTTAAATTGTGAGACAACAAAAAAAAGGACACCTGAACTGAGCGGTGTTCAAAACAGACAAATAAATATCTTCAAAGAATCAATTCACCAAATAATAAAGGACTGATTTAAAGGATGTTCTCTAAAGCAGTAGGTAATTAAATTAGTCAATTATCATGCACAATACCCTATACGTCTGGTTACAGTTCGCATCCAGCCGTATATTCGATTAAAATTCAATTAAGATTCAATAGTAATATAGTAAATATAGTGCAAAAATATAGAAAAATACTCAAAAGATGTTTACATTGGCAAATGTTCACCAACTGATAATGGCAGGATTAAATCTGCCTTCATTTACCGGTAGCGTTGAAGTGCACTCCAATGTCACCTGCAAAAGAATAGTAAAAGCAAAATATGTTTTCTAAAGCTACATGCAACTACTACCATTGATGCTTTTTGAGTTCGATTATTCGGGTGTAACTACGCTTGGTATTGACTTAGTTGTTTAAATTACCCAGTATGGATTTAATTCTTTTGTATTTGGTTTATTTCATTTCCCAAATATAATCGCATAAACTTTGAAGTAAGGACGATCGATTAACAAACAAGACTAACGCGATCCACAACGAAGGATGTGGTGAGCAACTTATTAGTCAACTCGAGTGATATAAAACAAAATTAAAATGAGTGAGGTGTACGTTATACGTAAGTGAAAACAAAAAAAAAGTAAATTAATTGATAAACTCGGCGTTAAATCGCAAACGCGGTTGGTCGCTACCGACACTAAAGGTAAAAGTCTAAAAGACCGAATGTATTTAAAGGTAAGCTTGAAGTAAAATCTTCGAAAAAGTACAATTAAAAAAAAAAATTGAAACGCGATTATGGTCAGGAACCGCTTGACCTCTCCAAGACGTAACGAGATTTGGTCAAACGTTGCTAAAAGAAGAATCCTTCAAATGGAGAATTTTACTAACGCAGGATGAAGAAATCTTAACCGTGAGCAAGCGCTTCGACGAAATAGTAGAGAAAAGAATATCTGTATTCAAGTAAATCACTCAAAAAGATTGACCGCGACACAAAAACAAACAAACACGTAAGTAACGAAGGTACCGAAAGGAAAACTCGAGATTCCGAAAGTACTAATTGGCTTTCGCACCAAAATCGAAAGTAAAAACATTCGCTCTGAATTCCAATTATTGTCACTGAGATTAGAATAAGTAGAATAATCTTAACAATACCTATGTACTACACAAATTTAACACACATATATGGAGGAGGAGGCGTCAGGTCCTGCCTTCCATGGAATATTATAATAAAAAAAAGGTAATTCTCTTTGGCGTGCACCACCGTCCGTGGTCTTACGCGACGTACAGCTGCTTATTGCGTACGTTATCAGGCAAATATACGACCCGCCTGTGGGCCTTGATGGGACGGAATACTTCCTCGTCCTTTCATACAACACACAGTTAAATAACACAAATAATGGTTACCTGGTATTCCATGATATGAAAATCTTATAGAACTTTACATGTAATTTATTTCACGTCGCTGTATATCCGTGATGGTATAAATATAATCTGCTTCACTGCTTGGCTGATCCTCGTGTGCTTCACAAAATATGTATTGAGGACCGGCATCCGTGTCCATGCACGCGCCAGACGTCCTGCTGCTTCTGCTGCTCACGCTGATGATGCTAATGCTGCTGCTTCTGCTGCTGCAGCTGCTGCTGTTGCTTCTGCTGCTGCTTCTTGCATCAGCCTATCGTGGCTGGGTTTAATCCTTAGATCTGTTGACAATTGTCCTTCCTGACCAGTGTCAAAGGGTCGAATACGACGAGGTGTTCCACCTCGGACTAATAATATACACCAAGAAAATGTAGCAGGTACTGTCAATGGGACAGTTGATGCGATTATTCACGGCACCCAAGGAAAAATGTGCCGACAAAGTGGGCAACGTAGGTCCTGCTACGACCGTAGTTTCGATACAAAGAAAAATCGAAAAATTTTAAGCCAGAAAATGACTAGGCGTAGGAGTTTGCATCGCAGATCATACGCTGCTATATATATTTTTTTGTTTTGTTATACATATAATAATGAAGGGGCACGTCTCATGCACGTGCGTTGGAGGTATAAAATATATCCTCCTCAATTGCTTTCAAGAACTTCTATGGTCCGAAAAATGGACAAAAACCTCGGGCCGTCTCGCCAGTCCAGATCGATGAATGTGAGGCTAAATGCTCACAGTAATCCTCTTGCTGGTCGATGATGTCTAGTAAAGAAGACAATCTATAATTTGCGTCGCCCATGTGGCGTGGCCACGAGATATTTCTAGAAGCCGAAGGAACTAGTCCTTCTGCTTCTGAGGAATATAAAAAAAATCAAGGAATCTTACCTTATTTGATGTGGTTATATCCTGAATTAATCATAATTGCCTTGCGCAATTATAAGAATCTCCTTAATAGAAGTGATTACAACAGTGAAAAAAAAATGGCCGCAGCCCGAAGTAATAAAAAAAAATCCAATTGACTTTTTGTATAACGTTCTGCAGGGTGGTGTTCACCCGCTCGTTGTCTTTTTCAAAATGAAATCGGATTCACAGACAATTTCCTTCATCGGTTAGTCAGACTTCCTGACAAAACAGAAAAAACGCGCAGTTTTTACAGCTCGTTTTTCGCATTGTGTCATTATTTCCACTTCTTTTTCCACTCGTTAGGTGGCGTAATCCAAATAAGTGCCATAGAGAAGTAACCACTGTGCCGACTTTGTTGGCACAGAGTCCTCACTTTTTGACAGGGACATTTAATGTTCACGAATAAGTGGTACTTATCAACTTAATGTTTCCATCACACTGTGTGAGTGACACTTTCACGTTGGAAGCGTTTTAGACTTTTGGAAGTCATTCTTACTGTTCAGATAAATGCCAGTAGTGTAAGTACGGTAAAAAAAAAAGGAAAGGAATGTGGCAGATGACATCGTAGCGTAAGTATGGCAGGTAAGTATTTTTGGATGGCAATGACACCTGTCAAATATGAAACTAGGATGTCTGCCTGATGTTGATGACACCATGGATCATGATTACAGTCAGACTCACGTCACATCACGACTACATTTCTATCGTGTTCTGATACTGTTTGGTCAAAAAAAAACTTATTCACTCATGACGTCACGAGTATTTCCCACAAGTGGAATTGTCATAAGGTATTGGATTGCAATCGTATTTGCAATTGACAGTAGGTGTCAGAATGCTTAAGTGTTATACTCTGCACATAACTAGGAAATCTATTTTGAATTGGAACAAAGTGGACATCACTCTGGAAGATGGATTCTATTTACAGATTCTTCTTCAGGTAGATGGTGCGTAGTGCGTTCAGCACAAAGTGAGTAATTAATAAATTTGCTCGAATAGGTGGCACCACTGGCGTACTCTGGTTGTGAGTACTGGCGAGTAAGTCACCCCTACAGTTTATGAGTTGGGTGGGTTGAGATACCAAGGGGGATCGATCTACACCTCTGATCCTCCCTCCCTACAGTGTTAGTCACCTCTTCCTCATCCCGCGAAACATCGTGGCAGCAGGATGATAGGAAGGTGATGAGTTAGCCACGCAGCCACGATCATCTATGGTCTGCGGTCACACAAGTACTTACGAATTGTGTTCGAGGTGTTAGTTTAATAATTCTGTCCGTATTCCTTTTCTTCCGAACTATGTCCACTCAAAGTTAGAGGTGCGATTTTGAATCACCGTTTCTTTACAATTAATTCTTCACTGTCTTGTCAACGTTGGTTATGAGGGCCCTTAAGCTTTTTGAAATTACATATTCGAACTCGCACATCATGAGTTCACCGGTCGGCAGTGAAAAATAGTGGTAACAATGGTCAAGTAGATCCCGGAGCAAGTGCCCACGGCCTGGCTGGGCTGGTCATGGCTATGGTACTGCCGGCCACCGCGACGGTCGATCTCGGCCACGGTTCTACGCTGTCGCATGCCGTTCTTATCGACTGTCCTTTACGGATGGTTGGTGAGAAAGGGATCGTTGCCGGCATAGGATCGCTTCCGTCCCTTCAATGCAGAGATTAGGTAGCCATAGCTAGTGCAGTGGATGCGATCTGAAGCGAAACCTTCGGAAGCATAGTTGTCGTTCGTATTTAAGGCATTCCGATACTAGTTATGAGTGAGGGATTTGAGTAAAATCCATGGTTTCAGGTGTAGGCTACAACTCGATACAGCTGCAAGAAGAACACCGATTGCTTGTAGCGGATAGGCGCGAACATGCTGACGGGTACCCTTAAGGCTGTTCCACGGTGTTTTGTGGTCAGTACCTGAGGTATGCCGTTAGATGGTTCGTGCTTCTGTGATGGGGATGGAGATGGAATTAGAAGAATGGGAAGAGGAGCAGGGAGAGCAAGGTACCATGTTAGCGAAGTGTAAGTATGTCTGTTAAAGGATGCTGGATACACCGATACATGGTCAGCTGATGGTAGAGAGGTTATTCCTTGGTATAGAAGTCAAGGAAATATGGGGGTGCTTGTCTCTTCCGGCTTCCTCTTCGGTTTGTGTTGTCGATAGAACATTGGTATGGAACTTGGGTATCCATAGGGTACTTGGGTGAAGATGTTCAGTGTCTGTTGGCAGTTCAAAGAAATTCTTTCTTTTATATTTCATCCAATTAATTTTTACGTTACATAATCTTACATTATTTTATAGCAAGGTCACTGGAGTGCACTTCCGTAGCTTAGCTTTGTATACATTAGATCCCCACTGCCCTATTGGCGGTGCTGTATTGTTGATATAACATTCTTATATTGCTATATTTACAACACTATATTACACTTAATACATGCTCAATCGATTATATATGAGATAACGAATTGTGATCTCGTATATATGGTTTATTTTTTTTTCCTTGGTACCTTGTCCATATCGTGTTTGTTTGTTGTTTGTGAGGTTGAAAATATTCGCACTCGACCATGGTTTTGGTCGTAGATTTCTATTTCATACGGCTGATTTATCGACGTTTTTTTATCGTTTAGGGTATCAGTTGACATTACTGATCAAGATATTTCGAGGCTTCTGGATAAATTTTGTCTGTTATCATCCGAAATAATTTGTTTTACCGTCGTGTATAACACCTAACGCCGTTTCGTTCATAGCGTCAGTGCTATTAATTCGCATACATTTATCTCACTTTTTTTTTTTTTTTTTTTTTATAATGCACACGCGGTCAAGGGGTTTGTTATAGCCCTTTTAATGATAAGTCACAGCGCGAGCGATAGGAAGTTAGGAAGGAAGGGAAAGGAGGTGTCGATGAACATTGATCTTGAATGTTTGAAGATCAAAATGGCAAGGAAAAATTGTGCCAGGCAATCCATTCCACATTCGTGTTGTACGACTAAAGAAAGAATCTCTATATTTCACGGTACGTCCAAAATTGGGCTCTAGTGTAAACTGATGAGCGTTCCTAGCAAGACGAGTATTACGGGGGGAATGTTTAAGGGGTGGAACGCAGCTGGCTACCTCGTGTGAGCATTTTTTGTAAAAGAATCTGTAAAATAAGGAAAGACATGAGACATTTCGACAATGTTCGAGTGACGGAAATGTTTCCATAATGCTTCTCTCTCCTTCAATTTTAACGCTTTTTTCTGAACTCTGTCGAGCAGGTGAAGAAAAGTTTGAGAAGCACCTGCCCAGAGAAGGGAGTTATACTCGAGTTTAGGGCGTATAAACGCTTTGTAAATTGTAGCCAGATCAGAAGGGGTGAATAATTTCTTGCATCTATTAAGAAAGCCTAAGCATCTTGCAGCATTCTTGGCAATCTCAAGTATATGATCATTCCAACGAAGATTGTCACTGATACACATACCGAGTACTGATAGCTTTCCGGCCTCCTCGATGCAAGTACCATTCATGGATAATGGCATAGGGGGTATGTTTAGCTTCAACGACTAAAGACAGCATTGAGTTTTCGACGCATTAAACTCCACACGATTTCTAGTACCCCAATTCACAATGCTGTTTAAATCGGAGTTTAACGAGCTTATCATACGATTTCGTTGTAATAACACGTCCGAAGGCGAAGGCCGTGAATTATCAAACGTATACGAAAAGCTGAGGGTTGAGTCGTCAGCAAAACAATTTAATGGATTAGAAGTCACAGACAAGAGATCATTTATAAAAATGAGAAAGAGAGTCGGAGACAGAACGGAGCCCTGGGGCACACCAGCATTTATTTTGTGGAGATCAGACTTGAAACCGTCTAATACAACTTGTATTGATCGGTCCAGAAGATAGCTTCTAATCCAACGAATAAGAGTATCATCGATACCAAATGCACGCATTTTCGATAAAAGAGCTTCATGCCAAACTCTATCAAATGCCTTTGAAATATCAAGCGCAATAATCTTGCTTTCGCCAAAGCGATGCACAGATTTGTTCCACTGTTCGGTGAGATATGCCATCAGATCACCAGTGGAACGATTGCTGCGAAAGCCGTATTGCCGGTCATTTAAAAGCTCCCGATCTTCGAGATATTTCTTGAGCTGACGATTTATCAGCATTTCCATGACCTTGGAAAGAAGGGACGTAAGTGCAATTGGTCGGTAGGAGGAGGGGGAGGAGGAGTCACCTTTTTTTGGGACGGGCTGGACAAATGCTGTTTTCCATCTACTAGGAAAGATTCCTGAACGATAGGAGCGATAAAAAAGCTTACGCAGTGGTTTTGCCAGCGATGAAGAACACTTCTTCAGAAAAATAGGGGGTATACCATCCGGGCCAGCGGATTTGTGTATATCAAGATCTTGAAGTACTCTTGCTATTATACGAGTGCGGAAAAATATTTGTCCCATAGAAAAATTAACGTTCTCAAGTACAGGAGGGGCATTGTTGCTTGCAGGCAACGTAGAACTTGCAGCAAAATGAGCTGCGAGCATATTCGCCTTCTCTGAAGAGCTGACAATAGGTTTATCGTCGACGATGAGCGTTGGAACTGATGATGACGTTGAGTTCTTGACGTTTTTTACAAATGACCAGAAGTTTTTGCTGCCTTTGGGACATTGCAGAATTTTTTGCGTTACTTCTGGTCATGTAAAAATTTCGTTTTGTGTATAACGGAGTTGCACGAGTTCCTAACTTGTTTGTGTTTCTTCCGATTTTCTTCAGTTGTGTTGGCTTTGTAGGATCGGAAGCTTACTTCTTTCAACCTGATAGCTTCTTTACACTCTTCGGAAAACCAAGACTTTTCTTTTGGTTTGATACATTTTGTTCTGTGAGGGACAAAAGTTCTCATTCCAAGAAAAATCACTTCTGTAATCATTTCAGCACTGGCATCAATGTCATTATCGAGGAAGCATAATGACCAGTTAAAGTTGCGAAAGAAATTATTCAGACCGTCCCAGTTGGCTTTCTTGTATTGCCAAACGGTCCTAGTGGGAATTTTTTCTTTAACTGGATGGTTGGAGATCGTGAAATTAGCTGAAATGACACAATGGTCCGAGGTGCCAAATGGAGAAGTTACTTTAATAGTATATTTATCAGGATGGGAAGTAAGGAACAAGTCAAGAGTATGGGCGGAATGCCCATCAACATCCGGTATACGTGTGGGCTCATCGACAAGCTGGGTAAGATGGTTATACTCAGCAAAGATCTCGGTATACCTTCCTTCGAGTGTTGTCTGGTCAGAATAGCGGAGCCAACTTGAATTGTGTACATTGAAGTCGACCGTAATCACGACTTCAGTGTGAGGACAATGGGAAACAATTCGGGAAATTGAATCTGACAAAACATCTAACTCATCACAAGTAGACATGCTGTCAAAATTCGGACTCCTGTAAGGAAAACAGTAATGCTTGCGGACAGTGAATTTGAGCCACAGGAAATTAAAGTTCGTATTAGAACAATGCCCATATTGGGGAAGGCTCTGGCAAGCAATATCATTCCTAACATAAACGACAAGACCATGGTGGGAAAAAAGTAATGGCACTAAGTTATATCCAAACAAACAAAATTCTGATAAATCAGTATTCTGTCCAACCTGGGTTTCACTTAATGCCAAAACAGCTGGCCTGTATTGCACAGTATGGGCGTACACAGAAAAGAAATTCTTTCTTAGCCCACGAACATTTGAGTATACAACACAAAAATCACCTACCATTTTGAAAAACTAAACACAAAAGATTCAACTTTGACGAAACTAATTTCAGCCGTGCAGTATAGGCCCATATTAATTCCAATTATAAACAAACTGTCCTAGGTGTTATGCCCATAAAACAATTTGCAAACGGGAATTAATATAGACAAAAAACACGAAAGAAATATACATCAAATGCTGCTCACCATCCAATGCAAAACCTCTTGTGATAAGCCTCACAAGAGGCTTGCATTGCATAGAAAGCAACAGTTACGGGTGGCGCGGGTGGAGAGGATGGGTATTGTTGGATGCTGTGCTGCAAATGAGTGAGGTTTGGTGTATTTTTTTCTTCTTTTTATTTTTCACTGGATTATTCTATTTTTTTTTTTCTAGTTTTGGGTAACGGAAAGGGCTTATTTTCATTTCTCATTTTAATTTAATTGCACTATGTATTGTATGTGGTATATGAATTCGGTTTTGGTTTTTTTTTTTTTCTTTGATTATTTTTGGGTAACACACGCGCACAGAAGCAACGCGACCGCACACGACGAGTACTTGATCGACACTTCGTTTATGTTTATTATATGTTTATCGTAACTTCATACTTTGATGATTTTGAAATCAATATATGTATTCCATTCTCGAGTTTTGAACAATACTAATTTTAGCTTTTTGAGATTATACTAGGTTCAAGAATAAGAACCCATATCTTTAATATTGTTGAAGAAAATGTTAAAGTTTGAAAATCGACTTTTATAAAGCATTAATAAGATACAGATTCAAAACTAAACTATTCTTTTTGTTGAATTGATTTGATATCTGCGATATCACTAGTAGCCAAATTTAATTAAGAAGATTCAATAATTCTTGTAATTATAGGATTCAATAAGAACAAGGTTTCTATTTACATCCTTTAAGGTAGCCTTAAGTATTATTTAAGAATTTGAAGCTTAATAAAACAAATTATCCGTTTTATAACGTTTTTACAAAAAAAAATTTCCAGTTTTATTATTCTATTAGAGGAACTTTATAGATTTTCTTGAATAGATGCTGATATATTTTTGAACATGGAGTAAGTTTTTCTGAGGGAGGGTGGTACCCTTCTCACTTCCTTGGATAAGGAGATGTAGTGTGTGTGGTTTTTCTTTCCTTTTTGTAGGTTGGAGTTTGAGTGATTAGTATCTCGGATAGATACTAAGTCATGAGATGATGGAGTAAGCAAGCGCCAAATCAGATGACGATATCAAGACGCATAGATGCAGACTGGAGCGAAACCTCCGGGAAATTGATGCCATGATATTTAAGATATCATCCCAAGTTTAGATTCGTCAATGGGGATATAAGTAGGGTCCTTGGTTTTACAGGTGTAGGCTACAGAGGGAACCAGCTGCTAGCGGGACATCTAGTACTCGCAGCGGATAGGCGGGAATATGTCATCAGATACCCTCTAGGGTCAGAACCTATGGTAGGCTGATGGATAGTTCTCGTTTCTGTGATGGGAATGGATGGGAATTTTAGAAAATAAAAGAGGAGTAGGGAGAGCATGTAGCCATAATCATGAGGTGTAAGTATGCCGTGAGTACATGGGCATTAGATACATCCATACACAGGCGATGGAAAATAGGGTTGCTGTTCCTTGGTATAAGAGCCAAGGTATACTAGGTGCCTGCCTTTTCCTGCTTCCTCTTGGGTTTGGGTTGTTGATAGGCATCGGGTTTGGATCTTAGGTATCCATAGGATATTTAGGTGAAGATGTTTGGTGGCTGTTGGCAATTCAAATAGCTATTAATAAATACTTTACGTGTTGCGTTCCATGGGTGAGATATTAAGGCAGTCGTGATTCTTTTTTTCTCGATCTTACTTTGTCTCTTTATAAATCACAAGAGGTGCGAGCTAGAATCGAGCTTCACTATTAGAACAATTCTTACATATCTTTTCGAAGTCAATTATGAGGGCCATTAAGCAGTATAAAATTAATATTCGAACTTGCACATCATAAGTTCAACGGTCAGCAGTGAAAAATAAGAGGTAACACCGGTTAAGCAGATCCCGGAGCAAGTGCCTACGGCCTGGCTGAGCTAGCTACGGCTATGGTACTGCCGGCTACCGCGACGGTTGATCTCAACCACGATTCTGCCTTGTCGCATGCCGTTCTTGGTGGTTGTTCTTAACGAACAATTCCCAAGAAAGGGGGCGTTGCCGGCATAGGATCGATACCATCCCTTCAATCATGGTAGAAAGCAGACTCGACTAGGGTTACGGATGCAATCTGGAGTGAAGTCTTCGGAAGAGAACATAAAGGTACAAAAGTTAGCATTATAATCCTAGTTGTGAGTCTAAGGAATAGTAGAGTCCTTGATTTCAGGTGTGAACTACGACGATTTTCGGCTACGAGGAGAACATCTAGCACTTGTAGTGGATAGACGCGGCCATGCTGGCACGTACCCTAGGCTGTTCTACGGTGCTTTGTAGTCAGTACCTATGGTACGCTGTTAGATGGCTTGCGCTTCTGTGATGGGGATGGATATGGAATTTGAAGGAAGGGAAGAGAAGCAAGAAGAGCAAGATACCATGTTAGCGAAGTGTAAGTATATCTGCATAGGGTTGCTAAATACACCGATACATGGGAGGCCGATGTTGGAGTTGCTGTTGCTTGGTATGAGAGTCAAAGGCATTTCGGGGTTTCTTGTCTCTTCTGGCTTCCTCTTCAGTTTGAGTTGTCGGTGGGTATTGGTTTGGAACTTGGGTGTCCATAGGATATTCGGGTGAAGAGGTTCAATGTCTATTGGCAATTGAGATTTTTTTTATAGGAAATTCCTTCTTATTTTTCATTATTTACGTTACATGATAGACTCGATTTACCAGCCCAAACTTTGAAGATGGACGAAATAAGCAATGAATATAAACATCTGAGAGGGCTTCCAGTGGATTCTTACCGCAATGCAGTTCCAAGAGTAATTATTGGGCTAAATAACAGGAGTCTGGCGATGCCATTAAGTTTTCGGGAAGGTAAAATAAATGAACCAGCTGCTACTAAGACGCGCCTTGGGTGGACCATATTCGGCGAGGTGGGCCAAGCTTCCAATACAGGCCTGATGGGTTCAAAGAATATGAACTTACATGTATGCGAGTGTGACGACGACATCGCCTTGCAAAATCTTATGGTTTAAAACCAAAAGATCGAAAACAAGGGCCTGGAACCAGAGTGCGACTGACTGAGGTGTATCATGGACACAAGTATGCAGAACCAAATAATACGTGATGGTGACCGGTTCATAGCGAAACTGCTATGGAAGTCTGATGACATAACGCTTCCAAATAATGATGCTATTTCATATCGAAGACTGTGCTCCTTCGAGAAGAGTATTGAGAAGGATCCAGTTTTAAAGTCAATAACCACATTCAGAATATGAAGGCCAAAGGTTATGTTCGGAAACTCAAGAACAAATAGATTAGTAGTGACTTTTAACGTAAATGGTGTTTGCCGATATTTGCAGTCAAGAACCCAAATAAGACGAAGAAGATAAGAGTCGTATGGGACGCTGCTGCAGAATGCAATGGCGTATCTCTAAACAGTTGAATCAACAAGGGTCCAGACCTAATAACTTCTTTGACGGAAGTCCTATTCAATTTCAGAGTAGGAAAAGTTGGAATTTGTGGAGACATATGTGAAATGTTTCACAGAATAGCAGTCGACGAAGAGGATCAGCAATCTCAACGCTTTCTTTGGCGAGATGGAGAAAGCCACCGTACTCCTGACACATATATTCTCAAAGTGATGAGCTTCGGAGCAAGTTGCTCACCAGCGATCGCAAAACATGTAAAAAACTCGAACGCAATGGAATAAAGCAAGCAATTTCCAAGAGTAGTGAAATCAATAATTGAACGACATTACGTTGACAATATGCTGGGCAGTGTCAACTCAGTCAAGGAAGCCATAGAACTAGCTAAAGAAGTTAGAGAGATCCATAAGCACGCAAACTTCCACATCCGAAATTGGATATCAAACTCATCAGAAGTCATTGAAGCCTTGGGGGAAGCCGAAAGTACTTACGACTTTTGTCAAGCTGGTAAGACAGTGGAATAGGTGGTGGAAGCTGATAAAGTTCTCGGCATGTGGTGAACTAGCAACGACTGCTTTACTTTCAGTTTAAAATATACGAAGGCTAGTGCAGAAGTTCTACGAGGAGAAAAACTACCAACCAAGAGACAACTGTTGCGGCTTCTTATGTCGATTTTTGACCCGCTAAGTTTTTTAAACCTTTTTACAGTGTATATGAAAACTTTACTGCAGGATATCTGGCGGAGAGGTATTGAATGGGACGATGCTATACCAAACGAGTTTTCAGATCCTTGGTTCAGATGGCTCTCGGCTCTTCAGCGGATTGAACAGGTTCAATTACCCAGATGTTATTTTGGCCTAGCAAGCAGTGACGCGAGTAAGGTGCAATTACATGTTTTTGTAGACGCCAGTGAGGCGGCATATGCAGCGGTAGCATACTTCCGAATACAAATCAAAGAAGAGATTGAGGTAGTATTGGTCTGCTCAAAGACAAAGGTGGCTCCATTGCGTCCTATTTCAATACCTCGAATGGAACTCCAAGCAGCCGTGTTAGGATCTCGCCTTCTAAACATGGTAGCCAAAGCTCATGACCTAAAACTCGAATCGACGCACCATTGGTCTGATTCAAAAACTGTGTTGTTGTGGCTTCGAGCTGATCCAAGGGTGCATAAGCAGTTCGTCATGTTTCGTGTGGGCGAAATTCAAGAACCAACTGATGTGACAAGCTGGAAGTATGTACCGACAAAGCAAAACGTAGCTGATTTGGCCACGAAATGGAATCAACAACCAAATTTTAATCCAAAGAGTCCATGGTTTGCTGGGCCAACATTTTTACTCCAATCACAAGATCACTGGCCGTCGCACCAACTCTCTAGTACCAAAACAACCACGGATGCTGAAATCAGAAAACATCCTGAAATCCAACAACATCTAGCAGAACAAATCTGTCAAGAAGATCCAATCATCAACTATCATCGATTCTTAAAGTGGGAGCGGCTAGTCTCCTGCATGGCATATGTGAAAAGGTTCATAAATCTAGTATCCCAAAAGAGATTGACAGGTATATCTATCAAACATACAAAGACCAACTTTAACTTTGACGACGTTCCTTGCCTCACAAAAGAAGAATTAAATTGGGGACACCAAACCCTCTACCGCCCTGCTCAGTCCCAAACCCTTAACTTAGAAAATCGCCTTTTGTTAAAAAACCCCCATTGCAGTTTATCTAAATCGAGCCCTCTTCGTCGCACGTCTCCATTTATAGATGACGATCTAATAATTCCCATGCGAGGCCGTTTGGAAAAAATGACTGTAATAGGTAACGCAAGTAAAAATCCCATCATATTGCCTAAGCGCCACTATATAACTGCGCTTATAGTCGACTGGTACCATCGCAAATTGAAACATGATAATCATGAGACAGTCATAAACGAAATATTCCAAGTCTACCATATAGCAGGCCTACGAACACTGTTCCGAACAATTCGCAATAGGTGCCAAGCATGTAAAATTCAGCGGGCCAATCCACAACCTCCAGAAATGGGATCCCTTCCAGTAGCTCGGCTCCCCCCTATACTAGGCCGTTTTCGTATGATGGGGTAGGTTTCTTTGGTCCATTCCTATTGACAATTGGCAGACGCAGAGAGAAAAGATATGGAGCTGTTTTTACGTGCCTTACTTGTCGCGCGGTCCATATTGAGGTGGCCCATAGCTTAACAATGAACTCATGCGTTATGGCCGTTCGTAATTTCATTGCTCGTCGAGGAAGCCCAATACAGCTTTATAGTGACAATGGCACTAACCTAAGAGCAGCTGAAAAAGAGCTACGAGAGGCACATGAAAAGATCAACTTCAACGGGATTCAAGCTGAGTTTACTACACCACATATGAAGTGGGAGTTCATTCCACCTGGGAGTCCACACATGGGAGGTGCGTGGGAGCGAATGGTTTGCTCCATAAAAACCATACTCTACCAAATAATAACGCGGGACACGAAGATGACTGATGAAAAACTAAATAACTTGCTTATAGAAGTCGAAAACATAATAAATAGCCGACCCCTAACTTATTTGTCATTGGATACTGCGGAGCAGGAGGCCCTCACTCCCAATCACTTTTTGCTCGGCTCATCGTCTGGAAGTAAACCGCCTGGTGTTTTCGAAGCTGCCGACAAATGCGTCAAATCATCGTGGCGTCATTCCCAACTACTAGCTGACGCGTTCTGGAAGAGATGGGTTGCAGAAGTTTTGCAACATTGACACAACATTGACACGACGAACCAACTGGATCGACAAAGCCAAACCAATCGAGGTGGGAGACGTGGTAATTATTGTAGATCCTGGACTACCTAGATACTGCTGGCCAAAGGGAGTTGTAGTAAGAACATTGTTACCAAAGGATGGACAAGTTCGAAGTGCTATTGTCCGAACATCAACTGGAGAGTACCATCGTCCTGCAGCGAAGATAGCGTAGTTTTGGACTTAAGACCACGGGATGAAAGCTCTGTTGTTAAGCTTGATTAGTACTAACTCCTTTCAATCGCCGTACGGGGGGGGGGAAATGCTAACAACTTAACGCCAAACACTCTTTTAAGTCGATGTGTAAACCACCTTGGTTATTGTGGATGCCGCTCGCCTTTTCTTTCGTTGCTGACTACGTTCATTTCTTGTGTCATTTATGTATTTTGAAAATATAAGATTAATATCAGTTTGAACGTCATCAGAAGCAGATCGTGGACGAGAAAATAAAAGGTAATTTTGTAAATCAATGAAATTTAATGTACATATATTATAATAATTTAAATAAAGTTTTTTAAAGCTGATTATATCGGAACCCAAGAGATTTGTTCTTTCAAAGGATCTGCTATTGAAAGCTTGGACGCAACTAGAAGAATTTTGTCGCCAAATCCGTGACAGACACAATTTTAGCTTTTTGTTGTGTGAATTGGATTAAAAAGGATATTTTTCATCCATATATCACCTTTATTTCCGGCTTGAAGATCGAAATTTTCTTAAGGAAAACATTGTAGCTTGATTAAGTATATTAGTTTTGTGTACAAAAGACAGCTTAAAAAATAACAAAATAAAAATTGACTCATATAAGTTATATTTTTACATGTTTTTAATTGATTTTTCACCAGTAATTTTATTGTATAAGGCCCATATTTATCGAACAATATCAAACCGCTCGTAACTTTAAGAGCCTCTTAACTTAAGTTCGAAAAGTGCTATTCATCGAACACTACTAACCCTAATTCGAATATTAGAAAAATGGCGGATTCCTTATTCCGGAACGCACCCTAAACTCATTCTTCGAAAGCAAATGTCAAAAAAAAATCAAAATAAGCCAGGCAAAAATCTAATTTGTATTCCAAAAATGAAAGATTCAAACTTAAAGCTAAAGAAGGTCTTTGATTACAGGTAATACTACTTAAATCTATGTATATTATTAATTATTATAAAATGTAAAAAATGTTCTTCATTTTGCAGGTTCCCAAAGTTCCAAATTACTTAAAAGACAATGCCATGAATACGGCCGATAGAAACTCTGGTTCAACCAACTTTTTTGTACTATTTATTTATAAAGTAAAATTGATGTGAAGTTTTTGGTCCACTCCAAAGCTAAGTATGTACTTTAGAACTCCTTCCAATAACATATTTCATCACCAATTTGAACAAGCTGTGCAGTGTGACACAAGAATGGATGCGTGTCTGCAGTCTGCACCATGATCACCATGAAGTTTGGCGAACAAAGAACCTCCTTTAAACTTAAAACTTCTTTTTTCACTTGGATTCGATGAACTCTGAAGACAAAGTGTCTCGTTATTCCACAGGAGTTTCAGCACATTATTCGTATTATGAATACGAACATCGATGTTGAACGCAAGGTGACCATCGCCATGACAGCAATCAAGGGTGTTATATGTCGTTACGTGAACATTGTTCTCAAGCAAGCCGAAGTTGATCTCACCAAGTGCCAGTGCACTGATGAAGAAGTCGACAAAATTGTCACCATCATCCAGAACCAAGGCAATACAAAATTCCTAACTGGTTCCTCAACAGGGCGAAGGATGTCGTACTGGGATCTCCGTGTCCGTGGTCAACACGCAAAGACAATCGGTCGTCGTGGTCGCCCTGTTGGTGTGTCTTAGAAGAACTAAACACAAAAATGGCTTTATGGTTCTGTTATTTTATAAGAAAATAAAAATACAATTTTTGCGTTAAAAAAAATCTAACTTGGTCTTGCAATTGAACGGAACCAGTCCAATTTGTGAAGATATTGGTTGCCAGATGCTTTAATTTTTTTTTTGGACTAGCAAATATAACATTACGATGATAGAGAAGTCGAAAAAATTGGGTCCGCAAATTCTGTCCGACTGTTGTATCGGCACCTACAGTCTAAGCGGCTGGACCGATTCGCTTCAAACTTGGTACATAGAATTTTTATGATGTCCTACAGACGGATTTTCGGAATTATCATTCTAGCTCCAAAACTAACGGTATACCTGCCATTTAAGTTTTTATGAAAAAACGATTTGATAAATCTTTCTGAATGTTGTTTTTTTGAGTACAATGTATGTTTTGGTTGGAATTAATTTTTCAGGAAAAGTCTTGTAACGGTACCTCCCTTAGGACCAGTTTTTTCATAACAGATTTTCTCGTTAACCACTTAACAGATTTGGTTGAACGATTTGGGAAAAAAATTCCTTGAAATTCAAAAAAATTATCAATGCTTTTTTCGAAAATCTCAACCTCCAAGAACATTTTAACACATTAGAGCAAGTTCGTACAACCCAGTCGTGTACTTTTTTAATTAAATTTCTAAGGCATAGGTAAACATACATAAATGTAAATAGATAGGTACATCACTTAACAAAAATGTCACAATATTGGCAGAAGAGCGTCGTTTAACTTGGCCAACTTCGCCAAATGCAAATATTTAGCTAGAATTATAAACAGGAAGTATTATTAACGCACGTTCATCTGGACCATTTTCGAAATAACTGATTTGATAATATTTTCTTCTTCTTCGGTGGGTTAATCAAAAACTGCCGTTGAATTCGGTTTATTTGATGATCGTAACTGTTTTTGTTGGTATCTTCATTCCCTGTAGCCTTAACCATTCTAGGAGCCATCGATTGATACTGGTTCTTAGTGTGACTACATTATTTCTACATATTCGAAGCGTTTATCATACCACGACCTGGTTACTACGCGACAAAGTTGTTGAAGGCCACCCATTTTCTTTATTCCCATGTCTATATCACGATTGCTATTGCACTGTATGAAGAGCTACAGCTCCAGCAATTTTTTTTCAACAAATGAGTATTCGTTTTCCAAATGTCAAATCAATAAAAATCGTAGTCTATTCGTACTCAGCAGTCTTACCACAATTGTAGGGAAAACTTTGTCACCACAACACTGGTGCCACCTTGCGGCAATTTTAGGAATTCAGATTTGTCCATCTACCTGATGACATCTCCCTCTAAAAATCGGGGAATTACGAAAATTTTAAGAATGACATTAGTTGCTCAATTTCTACACCAGGAAGCAAAAATTCGATAAGGAATTATCCTAAAGCAGAACCACTTTGCCATATTTTTTCACTGAACACCACCTTAAATGGAAAATCCTAATAGACAAATATTTGAACTGAGCTCTTACGCACTCTTTCTAGCACATTCGATTGCTACATGACTGTGTGCAGAAGGATTATGGCTGACGAACACTTCCGGCATTTTCGTTTCTACTTTGTGGTTACTGTCCGTCCAATTAGACGCTTCGTCTCATCTCTTTTTCACTATCTTTCTGTCTGCCACTGGAAATCCGATTGGAATGACTTCAAAATGCATGTCCAATGCTAAAATAGAAGCCCGTTCCGACCAAACACACAATTATGGTCTGTTTGATGAAAACCCATTTATTTCGTTTTGACAGATCGTGACAGTTAGTAATTGTATTGTCCATGTCCATTATGTATTCCATAGGAATCATGATTTATATGCACAATACAACCGTCTAACAAAGAAATGACAGTCCATTTCGATATTCGTAGTCAGTTTCTTCATTACATCTTGACTGACAGATTGACATAACTGAAATTAGTTATTGGTTCGTTTAAAATGAGTTTAACGTCATATGCATGACGGTATTTGTGATTGAGAAGCAAATGTGTCAAGTTGGAGTTAATTTCCATCAAAAATAAGGCAAATGTCAAAAATTGACATGCACAAAATTCTCTCATACCTGAGAAAATATGACGCAAATTCGTTCTGCCAACCTCCACGAACATTTTAGTGTCAAAATTAAGTGACATAAATAAAGATAAATGTCATTAAAGTCGATTTTCATACTCACCAAATTGTCAGTGCGAAGTAACCTTACATTGCTACGTAACACTAAACGCACTTTGTATTGTTAACTTTTCCGAACGCAAATCTATTGTTAACAAAAAGAACGCGGTAAAAGTCATGTTCAGTCATTACGATTGCTATTGGAAACCAGACAGAGGCGTGGCTTCAGAAATTGTCTGTGCCACAGCAGTGATGCCGTTGTCACTTCGATCGGAGTGTTTCACTTCGTTTTAATGTCAACACTCCGGTCACTTCCTCTTTTCTAAAAACGCTTCACTTTTTTACCGTCTTCATCGTACTTTTTTGCACCGCGTAAATCGACAGTAAAAATCATGATTGATTGATTGAAGTGATTCAATTTATATTTTTAATTCCATGAAAACATTTTTTGAAAAAGAAAAAAATAACTATTGCAAATTTAGTTGGGATTGCGGCTGATATTGCTGCCGTTATGATGGGGAGTATAAAAGGTGTCTTAGCTCTGTTAAAAAACATCAATCCATACTTATATGTTATGGTTGATTTTGCCACTCAATTAGCCTTTGTTTTTCTGCCGCTTTCAAAGCTATTCCAATCGAAATTGAGCATCTAGCAAGAGATATTTACTATTTTTTCAGTCATAGTACTAAACGTCAAGAAGATCTAAAAGAATTTCAGGAATATTTTGACCTTAAGACGCACAAAATCTTATAAGCAGCAAAAACTCGTTGGTTGTCCTTGGAAGCAGCAGTGCATCGAGTCTTAGAGCAGTGGAGGGCCTTGGTACACTATTATTACAGATTTTGAACAAAACAATGACATAGCAAAATATATTACAAGTCGATTCAATACAAAACACCAGTGTTACTTGTATTTGTTGGATTACTCCTTAAATGCAATTAATTTAGAATTTCAATCCGAGTCTCCACGTTTTCACTTTATTTTAAGGTCAATTAAATTTTCTTTTAAGAATGTGTTAACAAGTTTATCGATTTAAAGTTAATCAATTCGGAGACTCATTGAAATTGATTTTTCTGATAATTCGATTTATAAAATCCTGAACAAAGTGTTCCTTGGCCCAAAAGCTGAAAAGATGATACTGAATGGTGAATTTGATGAATTAGACGTAGATAAGGGAAATACGTCATTACTGCCAAGAATTTTACTTTATTCTATGTAAGCAAATTCTTAAAAGAATTAGTTTTGAAAATCAAGTTTTAATCGCTGTTCAAGTTTTAAAATCTTCTTTGGGGAAAGCCTTCTTATCCAACATTTTCAGAATGTAGTAAAAGATTAGGATGTTGAAAAACTAGAAGCCGACTGACGATTTATAATTTTGGACGAATTTGTACCCAAAATTAGATAGTCTCGAAGACTTTTGGAATTCATTCTTTCCTCAAAAAAATGATTTGGGGGAAACAATGTACCCTCATTTAAAAGACTTTATAGGAGCTTTTGTATGATTTCCCCATAGTAGTGCAACAACTGAAAGAGTCTTTTCTCAAACAACAAATCTTTCCAGGAAGTTCGACGTATATATTTTTTACTTGCGATTATAGGCAAGTTATGAATTCGTAATAACAAAATTCTAACAAACAAACATGAAAAGTGGGTCCGACAATTCTGTCAGTAAGTCTGTCTGTCTGTATAGTTACCTACAGCCTAAAGGGACCGATTTTGATTCAAACTTGGTACATAGTGTTATTATGACGTCCTACAGAGGGGTTTTGGAATTAGCATTATAGCTCGAAAACTAACGATAGCTGCCATATGATTTTTAGTGAAAAATCAATTTTTCTCAAAAACGGCTCGTACGATTGTGATAAAACTTTCTGAATAGTGTTTACTTTGCAAACTTAATGTTTTAGTTGGAAAAGATTTTTCAGGAAAAGTCTTATAACGGTACCCCCCATTGGACCGGTTTTTTTAAATCAGATTTTCTCGTAAGCCACTTGACGGATTTCGATGAAATTTTCAATGTAGAAGAACTTTTAAAGGCGAAATAATATAAAGTTTTAAGTTTTTGAAAAAAAAATTTGGGAGTTTTAAAATTTTTTTTTTATTTTTTCGTTTCTTTTCAAGAGCGGTTTAAGCTATTTTTTTAAAAATTTTATATTTCTGATAAAAACTACAAAGTGCTAGAAGTTGGCATACTCAAGCAAAATTTGGAATATATTTTCGAAAAGCTTTTCAAAGAAAACTGTTTTTTGAAAAAAAACTGGTCTAACGATTTTGAGAAAAAAAATCTTAAAATTCTTAACAATAATCAAAATCAGATAGCTTAATTAATTTTTCCCAAAAAAAAAGTTTTAACTATTGATTTTTAAGTGATCAATAAAATTTCATATACCTAATTTTTTCCCTGCTTTTTTCCAAAATTTCAAAACCCAAGACCACTGTCTCACATTAGAGCGAGTTTGTCGGACCCAGTCTTGCACTTCATTTTTTTTATATATCATAATATCATTTGCAATATAAATTAAATGTTTTTGAAAAATACCTTGTTATAAAAAGATATAGTTTATATAGTAATAAAATATTGATTTAAAATAATATTGATTTTCTCATAAGATTCTATGGTTTTATGACGACACTACGCTTTAGGGCAAAACACTACCATTTTCTTCTGGAAACACTTCGCTCGAAAATTCCCGAACGGCATCACTGTGCCACAGTCATTCAGTTTTCAATTTCAACCCTCGTTCGCTAAACATCATTTTCAATAAAAGTTATAATTATATGCAGCAGATTAAATAATTTTACATTAATATAAACTTTGCTCGCGAGTGAATATATTTGTACTTGGAAAATCCTTATTAAAGGATACAAAATAATTGCAATAGCAATTATCGAAGTTAAACCACCGAGAATACCCGAAATAGGTAAGATTTATTTTTTGGTAATTTTTTTTTGTGTCGGCCACATTACATGGCGGCCATTAAATTTTTCTAAGATATGTTTCTTCGAATTTTGAAGAACATATCAGTGCATGGTAAATTAGTGACTCATTAGTTTCTTTTGATCACTAGGGTACTAGGATGAGGCAGGATTTTATGCCTATGAGGACGTATTTATTTCCCATGATAAAGCAGATCATGGCAACGTGGGGATCGTTCAATTAAAATACTTTGAACGCATCGTAGGGAATATATCCTTCAGCCGAAAAGGTTCCTGAACCACATTTAAGCATCTTTAGTATGCAGAGCAACCTGCGTCTCACGAATAATTATCTTCGAGTTATTTTCGCATGGTATAGAAGCCACATGTGAATATATAACCACGTTCATATCAAACCTCATGGTTCTATGAATACCTAGAACTTACTTACCTCTCATCAAATCCAGCGCCTACACATTTTTCGATCTAAGATACAAAATAAAGAAAAGTATCTAACATATATGCCATGTTTTGTTCAATGGCACTCCAGGTAACAATTTTGTACATTTATTTCTGATATCCATTGTGGCACGTATAAAAGCCCATACCACATAAAAAGAAGCTCTCTATCTGGAACGTGACGTCACAGAACGCCTCGTTTCCATCACTCGAATATTTTGAAATTTGGAGCATCATACATTTTTGTGTAAAGACTATAATTGGTCGTGTACAACTCAACGCGACGTCCATTCGCCCACGGACGGTGGAGCTGCGCATAGTTGGTGCAACATAAAAGCACCCTAAAGAAATCTCACAGTTATAAGAGATACTTCTACCTGTATATCTACGTATATATATTATATTATCATTATCATTAGTGAATATACTATATTATTTAAGAGTTGAAAAGATATTACCAAAAGTCAATTTCAATATATATATGTGTTTCGTATAAATTTGTGTTTTTGTCCTTTACTGAATAGAAAAGTTAAAGTTGATTTACGAAAGTTTAATTTTTTTTACTTGTATCTTCACTGCCTTAACGGCGCTATTTTCTCACGGATTTTTAAGCTGGATTCTATGATTCCTAGTGAATTCCAACCGAGATACAGAAGTGAATTATACTTCGACACTGGTGCTTTAGAAACTTTTTTTTTGGTTTCATATTACTTGATACTTTACGTATCCATTTACTCACTGCCTTAGTTGCAATCCTCCTTGTCCGTAAGGACCTATCTTCCACTTGTTTTATGAACTAAATCTTTAGTCTGTCCCGTCCATATCTGAATCTAATCGATGCCACTTCTTTTCGGTTTCATTTTCTTCGTTCTTTAGTGTGATTACACTTGTCTAACAGATTATATCTGTAGATATTAGACAACTTTTTGTTTTGAACTTGTCAGTTCACTCTTTTATCCTGGTCTTAACTTAACTTGTTACGTATCCATTTGGAAGTCCTTTGAAGCTTGCTGCTCTTTAAATAATTTCTTTTTCTTTAGGTGGAGATTGAAGGTTTTATCCTTACATCCACTGTGAATTCATTGTGTACATTGTGTATATATGTCTGTATGTCGTGACTATATGTCCCGATTGAAGCCCGATGAATTTTAGCTACGTTGATAGCCAAGTGACACACTGTCACTCAGTTGTAGATACATTATCTTTTGGATAGTATCTTGAGAAAGCAAAGATAGTGCTTTATTTCTAAGAAGAGAAAGATACTATTGACGACAAAGAGTAGAGTCGTATGTGTATGGTCATATCTATGGTTAAAGTCTTAGAGTCTTAGTTATACTTAATACTTTTTAACATTTCAGCGACTGGTATCCAGAGTGCACTCACGATCCATTACGACTGTATATTATTGATATTTTGAAACTATATTTTTGATTATATTGATTAACCATATTTACTATATATATGTAACATATAACTTGATACTCTTTTTCTCTTACTATCCCCCCTGGTCTGTTTCCAACAACATAAACCCTTGGGCTAACGTCCCATGTTTTCTTTCGTTATCTTTTGGGATTCGTTTAGAGTTTTATCTTTATAAAATCACCGTTCAGTGTTTCGTAAATATTCATACTGTGTATTTCGTTAGAGTAGTGTTTCGTAACTCGGTTCATCCTAGCTTACATTTGTACAGTTTCAACAACTTTTTTTTTTTGAATAGAACTTTTAACAAATTGAAACTTAAAAGATACTTAAAGACAATTGAGTCCAATAACTTTTTTTTATTCCACTCCAAGGAGAGTGATGTAACGAGCAAAGACTAATGATACTTGAAGTACATTTTTCTTCAGCGCATTAACTTTTTTTTGAAAAGACAAAGATAATATTAAGTCGTATGAAGCCAAGAAGTTGCTTCAACATACGATCCGATCGGTTTTAATTTAACGCGATTTGTTATCAAGAGAAAGGATTTAACTTTTCTGTGATCATTTTGATAATTAATTAAGAAATATTGTAGGTTTAATAAAACAAGATACTTTTGGTTTTGGTTTTTATATATCAAAGAATGTTTAGTTTTAAGATAAAGTATAATAAAACAACGATTTTATAACGTTTTTGAAGAACAAGAATTCTGGTAGTGTTTTTAATGCTGTCGTGTGGACAGTGGTCTATTTCTTTGGTTACTTTGGAATTTTCTTTTAGATACAATGGTATTTAAGTAAGTACGTTGGGAGGTGTGGACATACCTTTCGTGCGAATGGAAAGGCTTATTAACATATCATGGTGTGTGGAAGTGTAGTGTAGATTCTTGTGGTTGAAGATTTTGATAACGAATAGGTCGTTATGGTAATGTAGTGAGATATAGGCAAGTTTTTTTTTACTTGTCAGTTATCATGTTTAGGGGATCCTAAATATTTTATAGTAACACTTTCTTTGTGTTTACTTGGCACCGTGGATTAATGGTGGAAGATGTTCCGAGTTGATGGAACATTTCCTCATGGGTGGGTATAGAAGCCAGAGGGAGGTAATTATAACATCTTCTCCTCCTTCTCCAATTATAAGAGTGTGTGTAGGTGCTGACCTACTCCACTAGTCAGCAGTATCGTTGTATGTTTCGCGCTAGGTAAGCTGACTGAGCCTACGGCGTCTTAATCTCAAACATCTTAGGTTAACTTTTGTATAGAGGCTCACTTTTCGTGCGGTTCTCTCTTGCGTCTTTTACAATACGCATTCTAGATTGTGTAGGCCTTCCAACACAATTCCTCTTTCAGAGCTATATATATATCTCAGCGTTTGTTGATCAGGCCCCAGCAAAGAATATTTAATTTTGTTTTTCTAAGTTTTCAACATCTAAACTTTAGTAGGTTCGCACTGGTTAAAAGAGGTAACAACGTTGTAGATCCCAGAGCAAGATCACACGACCCATTTGAGCTAGCCATGGGCGTACGTGCGAACCGATTGCGATGGTCGATCACAACCCAAATGTTTCTCTGTCTCAGCTAAGTGGACCCGCTGTCATAGAGAGAGTTCTCTATGAGCGAGTCTTGTAGTCTGAACAGAGTTACAGCCTTTCCACTTAGAATCCTTTAAGGAGTCTCATTGGAGCTAGTGTCCAAGGCGACCGAACTAGTGTACTTCCTTAAAGAATTTGGTATGTAGTGAGTTATTAGGTTTTATCTTGGGTTTTGTTGTGTGGTTAAGTAGGAGAGTTACAAGCTGATACATCTAAGGTTTGTAGTTAGTAAGTTTACTTGACGGTCCGAAGCGGGAACTCTTCAAGTTCAATCTTTCTATGAGGAGAAAAGAAGGAGAGAGAGAGGAAGATGAAGGGGATCTAGAAAAGATCGAAGAGGGTAAGTGTTTCTGTGAGTGGAAAGGAGAAATGGCGAATGATAAGAAAAATGGATGGACGGATATAGAGAAGTAGGTTTGGTAGTTGGCGTGATGGAGTACGTCACAGGTCTCTGACAAACATCAGGGAGGTCATAAATAGGTACTGTGATAGTTTTCAGCCAACTCAAGGAGTTGAGGTCTTTATGAGGCAGCGGTATATTTTCCTATGTTCCTTTTACATCATTGGCGTTGCAGATGGCGTCTGATAGAGGTTGTGGTCTCTCATCAGATAGTTAGAGGTAATGTAAGATCCATTTTTATTATTCTTCATTCATTTCAGGTTCACATTTACTTACGTTACAGAATGGCGTCTAATATGAGACCACTGTGTGGGGTCTTGTAGAAGATCGCTTGAAGTATCGTGAATAATGGTTCCGTAACGTTACAGAATGGCGCCCAACGTGGAGTAGTACTTTTCTTTTGCTAGAGGAACGTCATCGGAGTTTAGTATTGAAGACTTTATGTCCGGGAAGTTGGTCGATAGATTCCTGACTTCTGTCTGTTGCGTTAGTTTCACTATTATTCCTCTACCTCTCGTGATAGGTATATTTGAGTCATTTGTCCGGACCGAAGAGTTAATATTCTTGGTTGACTGTTGCTAATGATCACTTTACTTAAAACGATAGCGGAGAAAGGGTTAGGAAGTGGTAGATAATTGAGTCTTTTGACCGGTGGTGGATGATTTTAGTCTCTACGCACGTCAGCTGCAGAAGCTACTTTATCGTCACTGAATAATCCATGTTTTCTACTCGAACGACACTTTTTCACCTTTTACTTTTTTTTGTAGAGAATTTTATGAAAATTTTTGAAGGTTAGATTTGATGAATAGTTGAGGTTTCATTTTATGAAGTGCTAACCGGTGGTGGGTGATCAATAGTCCCTACGTACGTCTGCAGTAGCATAATGAAAATGAGGAGTCACTATCTATTGAATTTAGCAGATTTAGTTTTTGTGTTGAGCACGATTAGTTTAAGGACACACACACTAAGTTTTTTTTTGTTAGTTGATTGTTGTTGAACAATCAAGCTAACGTCTTCTTTTTTTGATATGTTGTTAATCCATTACGCACTGGGGGGATGTCCACTCCCAAACGTGAATGAATTATTTTTGAGATTTAAAAATTAATTTTGAGTTAAAATAGATTTTGTAAGAAGTCATTACAAGGTTTATAGAAAGTTTTGCAGTTTTCAGATATTTTTGAGTATAGTTGTGGAATTATTTTTCAGGGACGTAACTGAAAAAGGAATTCTGGTATTCGGTAGGGATTTCGCTTTTAAAAACGTTAACTGAAAGGAAGTCCTGAGTTTTTTTTTGTGAGTTTGGAGTTTGTCTCAGAAACGTAACTGAGATAGATTCTGGTAATTTTCGCGGTGTCGCGGTTTTAGAGATTTTTAGTGGCAGTGTTGCCCGAGATACTTTTTGCGGAGTCGCAAACCAAATACATTTACTTTACTTTTAAGTTTAATAACTTTCAGGATAGTTTCTGAGAAGTTAGTTTAGTTATTAGTACATACGCTTTTTTTTCGGTTGTTTTGAGTCAGTAATTTTTGAAGTTAGATTACGATTCAAGAACAACAGAGAATAGTTAAGTATATCATTAAGTAAAACTTACTTTTGACTTTGAAGAAATCTTGAAGTATTTTCTTTAAGAGTCAAACTTTTTTTTTTGGTAGGATCTTTTCTAGTCTACAAGGAGCCTTCTCTTTGTAGGACTATATCTTTTGATTTGGATTACTAAGTAAACCGTTTCACTACAAATACTTTTAATTTTAAGCACTGTTTAATTTTTTTTTTTTTCACTTCGATTGTGTTTCATTAGTTTTGTGTTTATAGAAGAGTTTCACAATCTCAGTTGAATGAGTAGTGGAAATAGGAGATTAGTCCGTCCGAGCAATTATAATTCAAGGTTTTTAGACGTTATAATTATGGCTGACGCTCAAGCCGCAGGTAACGGGGGAGATCAAGTAATAGATGATATGAGGATTGAAGATGAATCTAGTCCTTTAGGAATTAATTATGGTACTATTCTTCTCGGTAATGTCAATGGTCGTGTCGTCAACGATAGTTTTGACAATAGACGCAATGTAACAGAAGATTCTCATACCCTTCAGGAGATGATTACAGCGACAGTTGAATTACACAGAGAAGAGGATAGACGAGTTATGAAAGAGGAGATAAATCAAAGTCAAGCTCTTCTTCTTGAGCAATTGACAAATCTATTTCAAACTATACCTCCTTCATCTAATAACCAACCATCTACGTCACAAAATCTCGCACTTAGGCAGGCAGTTAGTCAAGCGTCAAATAGAGTGAGAATAGCGAACGTTCCTAACGGAACCAATACCGGCAATCCTACAAATCAGAATAGTTATTTTACTAGGAATTTGGAAAATTATTCAACCCCTAACAATGAACCAGCTCTTACTCGGAATGCTCCTTCAGACATCCAGTAGATATGGCTAACGGTTCTAACATTTAAGAATTTCTTACGCGCATGCACGCGATCAATTTAGATAATCTCCGGAAACTTCATCACCCAGGAGACAAGTACCTTCTAACGCCACGTCATACAGTAGATTTCCACAATATCACATGTGGGGAATCAAGTTTGACGGACGTAACATGTCTGTCGATGACTTTATATTTCTATTAGAACGCGTTAGGTACAGTTATGGTGTTCCATGGGATGAGTTGACGGTGAATTTTCACCATTTTGTGTCAGGACAAGCGGAGTCATGGTACTGGATGTACTTGAAAGGTAATCCACATACTTCTTGGAGTTCGCTTCAGTCCGGTTTGATCGAACAATTTCGAAGTCTTGAAACAGACTCCGAGTTGTCTCGAAAGCTTTCAGACCGAAAGCAGCAATCAGGTGAATCGTTTAATGGTTTTTACGACTCACTGATGTCGATTAATTCGAGGATGCGTGTTCCGAAGTCTGAGAGAGAACTTATTGAAATTATTAAGACGAATGTGAAGAGACAAATGGGTGAGCTGCTCATTACCTTCAGTACTCACAGTCTTAGACAGATGGCATATGTATGCCGAACTATTGAAAAGTTTCTCGATCGACAGGAGAGCACGCGATCTTCTTTTGTGCCGAACACGCATCGAGTTCCGACAAAACTTTTCGTAAACGAAGTTGTGGAAGAATCTAATGATTTAGCTGTAACTTTAACTTCAAGTGTAGAATCTGTACATAACGTACATAGCGATAAGAACACTTGGAAGTGTTGGAATTGCTTAAGTGTAGGGCATGGGTTCAGGGAATGTAGTAAACCTGTAGATAGAAAATTTTGTTTCCGTTGTGGTTTTCAGAACGTTATTTTTCCTACTTGTCCAAAATGTCAGGGAAATTTAAGGAGGAACAACCCAATATCCGGGGGGGATTCGCTCCGAACAAATGAGCCCGGAGTTTTAAGTGCCGAAGAATCTTCTACTCTCAAAACTCCTGTTACTATTTTAAAACCATTGAATAAACTTGTTGTTAATGCAACAACACCAAATAATTTGAATATTAATGTTAAGAAAAATGAATTGTTGAGAAAGCCATTTCATGAAAGGCTTAGAAATTATTATGAAGTCCGTAAGTGAATAATGAATTATCCTGAATTGTCTAATCGTATTAGACGCACTTGAATCAGATTTAAGGAAAAAAGGCTTTACTTACTTACTTAAGGTGGCGCAGACAGTCCATTGTGGACCACGGCCTCAACCAACATTCCTCGCCAGCTAGGCCGGTCCCTAGCCAGTGGCCTCCAGTTGCGCACACCAAGTTGGCTTTTATATAAGAATATTGCTTCAACGACATTAGAAAGAGAATCTGGAGATCCTCGCCCTTATGTCAACGTTGAGATTTTTGGAGACAAGATATTGGGTCTATTAGACTCTGGCGCAAGTATCAGTTGCCTTGGCGCTGATGTTTTAAGTTACTTGTCCAATAAAAATATAACAATTAAAAAGGTTAATTCAAGTGTTTCAACCGCTGACGGGCAGAAACAACAAATTTGTGGATTAGTTACAACTGACGTTAAGTATAAAGGTGCTACTCACAGCATGAGTTTTTATGTCGTTCCAACATTAGCCCAGCGTTTATACTTAGGGGTCGATTTTTGGTCGAAATTCCAAATCGCACCAAATGTAATTTCCAGTTTGTCATTTCAACATGATGTTGAAGTTAAAGATAAGTTAGTCAATAAGTGTAAGTTGACGAATGTAGAGAATGCTAAACTGGAAGATGTGATACGAAGTTTTCCGTCGTTCACACTAAAGGGTTTAGGCAAAACAGATTGGGTAAAACACGGCATTGATACGGGGGATGCTCCTCCAATCAAGCAAAGGTATTATCCGGTCTCCCCAGTGGTGCGGTCTCTGATGTACGCAGAAGTAGACCGCATGTTTTCACTAGGGGTTATTGAAGAAAGCAATAGTCCATGGTCCTCACCTGTTGTGCTTGTACGCAACCCTGGCAGGGATCGACTTTGTTTGGACTTCAGGAAAGTCAATATGGTTACCAGGAAAGATGCGCGTCCTATTGCGTACATCGAGGGACTGCTGTCACGTCTTTCAGAGACACGTTTAATTTCGAGCGTGGATTTGAAAGATGCGTACTGGCAGATACCACTGGAGGAGAGCGCGAAGGAAAAGACTGCCTTTACGGTTCCAGGGAGGCCGTTGTACCAATTCAACGTGATGCCTTTCGGTCTTTGCAACGCCGCTCAAAGCTTAATATATTTGATGAACTTAGTAGTTCCACGCGAGTTGCAAGACCGAGTCTTCGTTTATTTAGACGACCTTTTAGTTGTGACGAAAACTTTCGAGGAACATTTAGCAGTTTTAAAGATCATTAGTAGAGAGTTAGATAGAGCAGGACTCACTATTAATGTTGAGAAATCGAAATTTTGTTTCGAGGAATTACAATACTTAGGATACAAAGTGGGACAAGGATGTTTAAAGGCAGACCCTGATAAGGTTGCTGCCATTATCAACTTCCCGATGCCGACAACCACTCGCCAAGTTAGGCGTTTCTTAGGAATGGCTGGTTGGTATCGGAGGTTTGTGGTGAATTTTTCAACCTTGGCTGCCCCACTCACTGACACTCTT